>BPLR01015977.1:0-31635 GCA_021605095.1 Caerostris extrusa | reverse complement strand
TTATTTATTTTACTTTTATTTTTTTATTTGTAAAAGGGAATTCCCAGAAACCAGTTTAAATTTAAGCGAAAAGTACATATATTAGAAGACAATAGGCAAAAAAAAAGTTTTTGAAGGCAATTAATATCTAATTAATTGTTCTGGGAGTATCGGCGAAACGTTAGAATACTTTTTAAAATGCAAGGGAGTTTTCTACTGTTGTTTGGGTTTTCTAAGCATGCTCAATACTTTTTGTTAAATCTCTTCGATATATTGGCAGAATTCAAAATCAGACTCTACTTTTGTGGGTCTATCGGTTTGAGTTGTCATTATTGTTAATATTCGTATCGTTTATGTGTTAAACAGTGAGATTTTTCTCTAGAAGTCTTGAAGAATCTAGATGTCAAAGAACTTTGACTTCTCTGAAAAGTTATTCACTAAAGGTTGAAGTTAAAGTGTACTATTAAGTACTTTAATCGCTGAAAATATTTCCTTGTAGTTAATAGCATACATATTAAATAAAAAGTACAATGCTTATTAGTACATAAATGAATCAATTTAAATACATTATACTGTGTGTTTTAAAGGGAAAGATTTATTGTGCATATGCAGAAAAGAATTTTTTTCAATCATCAGAAATAAGAAAAATACTGAAAAATGTAATAAAGTTTAAAAATTTTAGATATCCATGTCATAGAATACTTTACAAAAGAATTTTGTAAAAACAAGGAGAATGCACATTGAGAGAATAATGATTAAAAATTGAAATCCACATAAGAAGCCTGTTAGTAACTAACTTATGAAAAGCCTACACTTATTACAGACCAGAGATTATGTAAAATGAAATAAAACCTCTAACATCATACACACTATATTTTAAACATCTTCCTTTTAAAATTCAATAAAAAGTTATTGGGATGCGTTCATTCACTTATTGAAACAATTTCTTCTGATCACAACATTTAAAAAGTAATAAACACGCATTTTTTAACTTTTCCAAAAGCAGCTAACTAGATTCTTGCCCCATCTCCAATTACAGTTACAATTCCATGGAAAAAGAGTGTATAGGTTTCGGAAATGGAGCCGAAGAGACCAATTACATAAAAAGGAGCTTTGATCCCTGAACTCATTCCTGATGCAACGGAAAAAGAACAAGAACAAGGAAACTTAAATATGCCAGCTCAAGAAATATTTCTCCCAATTAAATAAATTTTTGTCTGCTCGTAATGGTAATTTCTCATATCCAGAGAACTTCCAAAACCTTGCATGTGTGGTGGTTATGGGGAAAAAAAGGCACAACGGTTCATTACTAAGTGCATGTAAAATTGCTTCCACTTATCATCTGCATTGACTTTTTTTCCTATTTTATTTTCTCTTTGTCTCTTTTCTTCCCTCCTTTACTTAAATACGGTTTGGGATTTAGCAGCGTAACATCAGAACTAAAACATATAAAATAAAAAATAATAATCTGCAAGGCGAAAAGTGGCTATGACTTCTTAATCTTTTTACAACCCCATCCTCTCCTCTGTCTGACTTTATTTATTTATTCATTTTATTTTATTTTTTTATTTATAAAATGGAATACCCAGAAACCAATTTGCATTTAAGCGAAAAAGTACATATATTAGGAAGACAATAGGCAATTTTTTTTTCTCAAGGCAATTTATATCTAATTAATTGTTCTGGGAGTATTGGTGAAATGTTAGAGTATTTTAAAAGGCAAAGGGAGTTTTCTACTGTTAATTGGGTTTTCTAAGCATGCTCAATACTTTTTGTTAAATATCTTCGGGTATATTGGCAGAATTCAAAATTGAGCTTGACTTTGTGGGTCTATCAATTTGAGTTATCATTAATGTCTTTTAAGCTAAAGTTTATGCATATATAGTATATATAAATACGAAATATTTGTTTAGCAGCAGAAATTAAATAACAATTATTGAAAAATGCATATATACAAAAATGCAAAATAATTATTACATGTCATAGAATGCTTTACAAAATAATCTTGTAGAATAAGGCGTAATGTATATTCGCAAGATTAATTAATGTATGCTAAAAAATTGAAATGCCCATAAGAAAGTTAGTTGATTTATAAGTACAGAAAAAGAATAATTTTGTAAAATTTTAAGTAAGAAATTTGTAAAACTATAAGTAATACTTATTCTTGATAATAATATATGTTAAAGAATCGAAATCTACAGAAAAAGCACGTTAATAACTAACTTAACTGATGAAATGCCTGCACTTTATACAGACAGGAGTTCATGTAGCAAAATGTCGTAAAACTTTTTACAGCCAGATCCCTATATGTTAAACATCTTCCTTCTCAAATTCAATAAAAAGGTTATCGGAATGCCTTCATTTACTTACTGAAACAATTCTTCTGATCGCAACATTTAAAAAGTAATAAACACGCATTTCTTCCAACTTTTCCCAAAGCAGCTAACTAGATTCTTGCCCCATCTCCAATTACAGTTACAATTCCATGGAAAAAGAGCTTATAGGGTTCGGAAATGGAGCCGAAGAGACCAATTACACAAAAAGGAGCTTTTGGATCCCTGGAACTCATTCCTGATGCAACGGAAAACGAAGAGCAAAAAGAAACTTAAATATGCCAGCTCAAGAAACTATTTCTCCCCAATTAAATAAATTTTGTCTGCTCGTAATGGTAATTCTCATATCCAGAGAACTTCCAAAACCTTGCATAAAGTGGCGGTTATGGGGAAAAAAGCACAACGGTTCATTACTAAGTGCATGTAAAATTGCTTCACTCATCATCTGCATTGACTTTTTTTCCCTCATTTCATTTTCCCTTTGTCTCATTTCTTCCCTCCCTTTTTACTTAAATACGGTTCGGGATTTAGCAGGAGTAAAAGATATAAAGGAAAAAAATAATCTGCAAAGCAAAAAGTGGCTTGCGAGTTCTTAATCTTTTTACTACCCCACGCCCGCCCTCTCGTTTGGACTTTTTATTTATTTATTTATTTTATTTTATTTTCTATTTATAAAATGGAATGCCCAGAAACCAATTTGCATTTAAGCGAAAAGTACATATATTAGGAAGACAATAGGAAAAAAAAAAAGTTTTTTAAAGGCAATTTATATCTAATTAATTCTTCTGGGAGTATTGGCGAAACTTTATAGTATTTTAAAAATGAAAAGGAGTTTTCTACTGTTATTTAGGTTTTCTAAGCATGCTCAATACTTTTTTGTTAAATCTCTTGAGTATATAGGCAGAATTCAAAATTGAGCTTGACTTTGCGAGTCAATCAATTTAAGTTGTCATTAATGACTTTAAGCCGAAGCTTAAAAGAATCGCGGCAACCCCCTCTGTCTGCTTAATTGTTAATAATAATTAATTATTTTTAGTTTAAAATTAATTAAATACATTTTTTGAAATCTCAAGACTTGATTATAGACGAATAAAAAGGCATTTATTACAATAGCTGAAATTAATTTTGATTCCCAAATACCTTACGATTGTTAAATAAATCAACTTCATCATATGAAGCAATTTTTTTCTCTTGTTGTAAATTTTGTAAAAAGATTAAATTTAAAAACGCAGATTATGTATTTCATCATCATCATTGGCGCAACAGCCGCGTGGTGGACCAAGGTCGTTCGCCTATTGGCAGATTTCTAGAAAGGAGATGTTTCTTATTTTACGGTGTAGTATTGTCAGCCCTACGCCCAAAGCTGTACAGACGTATTAGTCCGGGACTTACTGTTTAAAGTGGATTCTGAAATATTGCAAACATCCATGGCACCGCTAGAACTAGAATCTGAAGACTGTGCCAACGAGCGGACATTCAGCTATCAGGCACACTAAATATTTCATAAGAATTCTTGAAATAATATATTCTAAAAATTGAAATCCCTACAAGAAAGTTAGTGACTAACTTAAGGAAACACCTACTATACCTACAAGAAATATTTTACAGACAGCATACACACCGTATTTTAAACATGTTCCTTTTTAAATTCAATAAAAAGTTATTGGGATGCCTTCATTGACTTATTGAAACAATTCTTCTGATCGCAACGTTTAAGACAAAGTAATAAACACGCATTTTCCCCAACTTTTAATAAACAGCTAACGAGATTATCCCCCCCCATCTTCAATTACAGTTGGAATTCCATGGCAAAAAGGGCTTATAGGGTTCGGAAATGGAGCCGAAGAGACCAATTACACAAAGAGGAGCTTTTGGATCCCTGGAACTCATTCCTGACGCAACGGAAAAGAAGAACAAGGAAACTTAAATATGCCAGCTCAAGAAATATTTCTCCCCAATTAAGTAAATTTTGTCTGCTCGTAATGGTAATTCTCATATCCAGAGAACTTCCAAAACCTGCATAAAGTGGTGGTTATGGGGAAAAAAGCACAACGGTTCATTACTAAGTGCATGTAAAATTGCTTCACTCATCATCTGCTATGACTTTTTTTCCCTTTGTCTCTTTTCTTCCCTCCTTTTTACTTAAATACGGTTTGGGATTTAGCAGAACAAAAGCATATAAAGTAAAAAAAAAGAATTTGCAAAGCGAAAACTGGCTTTGCGAGTTCTTAATCTTTTTTCTACCTCACCCCTCCCTCCAGTCTGACTTTTTTTTATTTATTTATTTTATTTTATTTTATTTTATTTTTATTTATAAAAATGGAATGCCCAGAAACCAATTTGCATTTAAGCGAAAAGTACGTATCGTAGGAAGACAATAGGCAGAAAAAAAAAAAAGTTTTTTTGAATGCAATTTATATCTAATTAATTGTTCTGGGAGTATTGGCGCGACGTTAGAGTATTTTAAAATGCAATGGGAGTTTTTCTACTGTTATTTGGATTGTCTAAGCATGCCGAATACTTTTTGTTAAATCTCTTCGGGTATATATTGGCAGAATTCAGAATTGACCTTGCCTTTTTGGGTCTGTCGGTTTGAGTTGTTATTATTGTTAGTATTCGTTCCATTTATGTGTTATTAAACAGTGAGATTTTTCCTAAAAGTCTTTTGAAGTCCATTAGTTTTTTCATGTCAAAATATTATATCAAAAAATATTATTATTTCTCATGTCAAATATTATTAGTCCATTAATTTTCTCATGTCATGTTTTCTCATCATCTGCATTGACTTTTTTCCCCCTATTTTACTTTCTTTGTCTCTTTTCTTCCCTCCTTTTACTTAAATATGGTTTGGGATTTAGCCTAACATCAGCGCTAAAACATATAAAGTAAAAAAAAAAAAAATAATAATCTGCAAAGCGAAAAAGTGGCTTGCCAGTTCTTAATCTTTTTACTACCCCCCTTCCCTCTCGTCTGGACTTTTTTTATTTATTTATTTTTTTATTTTATTTTTATCTATTTTTTATTTGTAAAATGGAATGCCCAGAAACCAATTTACATTTAAGTGAAAAGTACATATATTAGGAAGACAATAGGCAAAAAAAGGTTTTTTTGAAGGCAATTTACATCTAATTAATTGTTCTGGGAGTATTGGCGAAACGTTAGAGTATTTTAAAAATACAAAGGGAGTTTTCTACTGTTATTTGGGTTTTCTAAGCATGACCAATACTTTTTTATTAAATCTCTTCGGATATATTTGCAGAATTCAAAAATTGAGCTTGACTTTGTGGGTCTATCGGTTTGAGTTGTCATTATTGTTAATTAAATTAACTTCATGATATGATGCAATTTTTTTCTTTTTTAAATTTCTTAAACAAATGTGATTAAATTTTAAAAAAGCAAATTCTATACTTCATCATTACCATTGGTGCAACAGGCCATTGGTGGACCAAAGCCGTTTGCCTACTATCAGATTTCGAGATGAGAGATGTTTCTTTATTTACGGGGTAGAGTTGTCAGCAGTACGTCCAAAGCTCTACAGCCATGTTAGTCCGGGGCCATTGGTTTTAAAGTGGATTCTGAACCACTACAAACATCAGTGACACCGCTGGGACACGAACCCGAAGCCTGTGACACCAAACGCCAGACATTTATCCGTCAGGCACCTAATATATTTCAAGAGAATTCTTGAGAGTAAGAGAAAATATTGAATTCCCTATAAGAAAGTTAGTGACTAACTAATAAAATGCGTACACTTTAAAAATGAAAAGGGAGTTTTCTACTGTTATTTTGGGTTTTCAAAGCATGCTCAATACTTTTTGTTAAATTGCTCTTCTTGAATATTAGCAAAATTCAAAATTGGGTTCGACTTTATGGGTCTATCAATTTCAGTTGTCATTAATGTCTTTAAGCCGAAGCAATATATATATATATATTATATATAAATACAAAATATTTTTTAGCAGCAGAAATAAAAGAACAATTATTTAAAAATGTATATCTATAAAAATGCAAAATACTTATTTCATGTCATAAAATGCTTACAAAAGAATTTTGTAAAATTATGCATAATACATATTCTTGAGACTAATATATGGTAAAAAAATGAAATCCCCATAAGAAAGTTAATGACTAACTTAGGAAAAACCTACACTTTATACAGACAGCAAGCACACTATATTTAAATCATCTCCTCTTTTAAATTCAATAAAAAATTATTGGGATGCCTTCATTGAATTATTGAAACAATTCTTTTGATCGCAACATTTAAAAAGTAATAAACACGCATCTTTCCCAACTTTTCCAAAAACAGCTAACTAGATTCTTCCCCATCTTCAATTACAGTTACAATTTTCATGGAAAAAAAGCTTCTAGGGTTCGGAAATGGAGCCGAAGAGACCAATTACACAAAAAAGAGCTTTTGAATGCCTGGAACTCATTCCTGATGCAAGGGTGAAAAGAAGAACAAGGAAACTTAAATATGCCTGCTCAAGAAATATTTCTCCCCAATTAAATAAATTTTGTCTGCTCGTAATGGTAATTCTCATACTCCAGAGAACTTCCAAATCCTGCATAAAGTGGTGGTTATGGGGAAAAAAGCACAACGGTTCATTACTAAGTGCATGTAAAATTGCCTTCACTCATCATCTGCATTGACTTTTTTTTTTTCCTATTTTCTTTTCCCTTTGTCTCATTTCTTCCCTCCTTTTTACTTAAATACGGTTTGGGATTTAGCAGGAAGTAAAACATATAAAGGAAAAAAATAATCTGCAAAGCGTAAAAGTGGCTTGCGAGTTCTTAATCTTTTTACTACCCCCACTTCCCTCTTGTCTGGACTTTTTATTTATTTATTTATTTTATTTTATTTTTTTATTTGTAAAATGGAATGCCCAGAAACCAATTTAAATTTAAGCGAAAAGTACATATATTAGGAAGACAATAGGCAAAAAAAAGTTTTCTGAAGGCAATTTATATCTAATTAATTGTTCTGGGATTATTGGCGTTACGTTAGAGTATTTTAAAATGCAAATGGAGTTTTCTGCTGTTATTTGGGTTTTCTAACCATGCTGAATCCTTTTTGTAATTCTCTTCGGATATATTGGCAGAATTCAAAATTGAGCTTGACTTTTTTTTTTTTTTGTCTATCTATTTGTGTTGTCATTAATGTCTTTTAAGCCAAAGATTTAAAGAATCTCGCCAATCCCAACTCTGTCAGCTTAATTGTTAATAAAAATTAATTATTTTTAGTTTAAAATTCAATTAAATACATTTTTTAATGTCAAGATTCGATTGTAGACAAATAAAAATGCCTTTATTTGAATGACTGAAATTAATTTTGAATTCCCAAATACCTTAAGATAGTTAATTTAATTAACTAAAAAATATAAGCTAAATCTAGTTAAACTGCTTCATATCATGAAGTTAATATGATATAAAGTATTTCTTTTAAAAATTTTGTAAAAACTCAAATAAATTTAAAAAAGCAGATTACTGATATATTTCAAGAGAAATATAAAGATATATATTTATCAGATTGAAATTATGTAGAATGTATGTAGACAAATGAAAAAAATTAGTTTTCTTTGTATTTTAATGAATATTCTGGATAAATTATAATATCATGGTTCCAATAAATTACCTTATTTACGTAGATATCCCTTTCTTAAACTTGTGCTAAAACGAATACCGTGAGCGCTTATAAATTCCAATACACTATTTATCTATAATAAATACTAGATTAATATAATTTATCTATAAATAGTAGTAAAAACCATAGAAATTGCTAAACGTGGAAACAAGTCTAGACTGGTTTTTCAAATACTTAGAATGCTTTTTATTAAAGTTCATGTTGTGAACCATCTTTCCTAGATATAGTAACAAAACAAGTGAAATAAATTAATAATGCCTATAACGATACAAATCTAAACTTAATACATTTTTATTAAAATCTATACAAATAAATTTACTTATACGAAATATAACTATTTTTAGAATATTTTAAAATGTTAATGTAAAATCAAATTCATTATTTATTTAAAATGTTAAATATATATATAAAAAATTCATTCATTTTAAAATGAATATTTATATGGTATTATATTCATAAACCGTATTTCAAAAGGATAGCTAATGATTATAAATAATATTACGTGTTTTCTCAAATATCATTTGAAAAATATAAGATTGATTTATGAATTGGCTCAAGAAATGGAGTTTTGCAAATTCATTACGTTCAACGACTTTGATTTGTTATATGGCTTCTATAGGTCGTATCTTTTAATACTGCACTTCCTAATGAAGCACTTGAACACAGCTACCTCACATTACTCTACAATACGAGGAAAACTATAGAAAATAGAGAGCCATGTGGGTTATCTAGTTTCATTTTTAGATAAGCAATGCAATAATTCATTTGAACTAAATTAAATACATTAATTTCTTCCTAAAAGTGATTAATTACCAAATGACTAATTAATTATTCATATCACGAGAAAATTTAATTTGCGAATATATAAACTACATTTACTAGTTTATAAAATATAGATATTCAACTGTAAATTTTTTATTATAACTGTTTCTATTTTTAATTAAGTATACTTGAAATGTTAATTCAAGCACATTTAATTCAAATTCAGATTAATATTCTTTTTCTGAAACAGAATTTTTCTGAATCAGGGAAAATAAAAATAATAATAATATGCGTATGCTTACTAACGTCGAAAACTTTCTGTCTCTCTAAAATATTATAAATTTTTTGTTACATTTTATTAAAATTACACTCAATGTAATTCTTTTAGTTATACATGGTGATTTTTTACTATTATCAATAAATAATGGCAATATACTAAAATTATACTATTTAATTTCTTATATAAATAATTATTTTAATTTCTCTTAATATAAGACATTGCACACCGAAATTATTTTAAAATAATGATTATCGAAGTAGACACATTGTGAAAGCAAATCATCCAACAATATTTTCTTTTTGTATTACTAAATTCAAACTGGAAGAAACGAAAACCATTAAATCTCACGTACTAACAGGACAGAAAAATTACATATCATACACTCATGTCCATAAATTAAGGATAATTCAGAACCACACAGAAATTGAACTCTAAAATAAAAATTTCACCTGTAGAATTATCACACACATCTTGAAGAAGAATATGCAAATTACAGGAAACCACCAGATGGCGCGGATAGTACGTCACAATGACGAGAGTGTAAGAGAAGGTTATATAAGGAATGGTGGCAAAGAAGTAAAATTGTTCACAAGCGCTTTAAAGCCTTTCAGTGCAATAACCGCATAGTTATGGCACAAAGGAAGCATTTGGATGATTTTTTACGTGGTAGAATTATCGGACGACTGGAATGTGGACGTACCCAGCTGGAAGTATCCGAGGAACTTGGAATCGACCAGAGTGTCATCTCCAGGCTTTGGCAACGATTCCAAGATGATGGTAATGTGAGTAGATGTTACAGCACAGGTCGCCCCGAGTTACAACGCCGAATGAGGACCGATATTTAGCAGTTACTGCCAAAAGAAACAGACGGAGCACTGCATCAGACCTGTCTCGTCAGCTCTCTTCAGCTACCGGTACTACAGTTTCTAGGCAGACCGTGTACAGACGCTTAGGGCACATTGGTCTATATGCTCGTAGGCCTGTCAGATGGGTTCCACTTACCGCAACTCACTGTCGCCTGCTATTAACCTCGAGTAGAGTGCATGCATTGTGGACAACACAACAGTGGGGTAGTGTGATGTTTTCCGACGAGTCCAGGTTTAGTTTGCAGTCTGATACTCGCCGGACTTTCATATGGAGAGCGGCAGGTACCCGTTACCACCAAGAGAACACCATTGAACGACACCGTTACGGTGGTGCAGGATGGCTCGTTTGGGGAGGAATTATTCTTGGTTCCAAAACTGACCTGCATGTTCAGAGTGTAACGATGACAGGTCACATCTATCGCGATGTCATTCTGGAACAACATGTACGTTTGTTTCGGGGCGCCATGGGTGCTGAATTTCTGTTTATGGATGACAGCGCCCGTCCTCACCGTGCAAACATTGTAGACGAATGCCTTCAATTGGAGGATATCACCCGTATGGATTGGCCAGCATACTCACCGGACTTGAATCCAATAGAGCATGTGTGGTTGTTATGCTTGGCCGACGAATTGCAGCCGTCAACCCCCTCCCACATGTCAACCGGAACTTCGGAGGGCATTGCTTGATGAGTGGTGTAATATTCCCCAAGATCAGATTGATAATTTGATACTCAGCATGCCTAGGCGTTCTAAGGCCTGTATTGCATCGTCCGGGAGACATACTCCATATTAACCATCATACTAACCATGTTATACTGTTTTTTGTAAATAGGTTCTTTTTGAAATTTGCACCAGGGAGTAAAAATCGCAATATTTATTAATTATGTCAAACATATAGCATCTTTTTTGCTCTTTACCTTTTGTTTAATAAATAGACTTTACAAATAAGTCAAATTTGTTTTCCTTCTGTCTCTTTCTTTGCCTGAACTTCATTATCCTTAATTTATGGACATGGGTGTATAAAGAGAAACCTATCAACCTGATCATTCCATTCAAACTTTTCCTTCCAACCATTTATTTCTATGCCATTTTTATTATGGCATTGGATTCTATGCTCTTTTTTGTATTGCAATGTAGACCTACCACATAGTAGACAACAGTTTCTGCGACTAAGTGGTCTACAGTTTTCGTCATCAGCTCTCGCTGCTGCCCTAATAGTCTTCCGGTTGGCCTGCATGTATTACAATAGAATGCTGGTGGTTTGTCTCAATAAAAAAGAACTAATCTATTGGATATCTACATCTCATTGGGATTTTTGACGAACCAAACTGCTTTCTTTGGTATTTGGCAGAACTAATGAATCGAGCTCATGTCCGTCGTTGCTTGTCACTTCCAGGCGAATTCGAGACGGTGAGATTCTGGCAGGCTAGTGAACTCTTAAGGCAATGACTTCAATCAACTTTGTTGAACTCTGTTGCGTGCATTTTCTTCTTTATTTTGTATTTTCCAATCCAACATAATTCTAATATTAACATGGATAGGTTTATATTATGCGTGGAATTTTTATTATTATCATCAAATAATGACAGTATTGTAAAGTTTTCTTATTTATTTTCTAATATAATTATTTTAATTTCTTTTAATATAATAAATTACATACCAAACTTATTTTAAAGAAATGATTAAAGACACACATTCACATTGTGAAAGCAAATCATCCAACAACATTTTTTTTTTTTGTTTTACTAAATTCAAACTGAAAAAAATGAAACCCTTCAATCTCACGTACTAATAGGACAGAAAAATTACACGTCATATAAAGAGAAACCTATCAACCTGATCATTCCATTCAAACTTTTCCTCCAACCATTTTTTTTTTTTTTCCCTCTTCTTCTTTCCCGCCATAGAACAAAATGAAATTTATGGTCTTCCACACCTGAGTGACCCGATTGGATTTACCAGACGCATTTCATCAACTGTACCACTGCAATGAAGAAAATCTCTAGTCGAGATTTAAACGAAGAAAAGAAGACAAGAACAAAAAGAAAAAAAAAAAGAAGTAATCATTCCCTTCCTTTCCTACCAAAAGTGTGTGTCTTTTCGAGGAAAACTACGAAAAGGGGATCTCGGAACAAAAGAAACAGATAAGTAAAATATGACCTCATTAAGCTGATGGCTCATTTGGTCAGACCACTTATCAAATCACAATCCGTCAAGCCCTTTAACTTCAGGTTTTCCTGTATTGATCGCAGAAGCAATTTTAAAGCGGTCTCTGTTTGGACTAATCGAAATTAAGTTAGTTTGGGCAAGGTTACGATGATAATGAGAATGGGTGGTTCTCTTTGTTAAGCCTGGGTGAGAGGATTGGGGAAAAAATTGGACGTGGTTGAACAACCCAATAAAATGATTTTCATTAAGGGAATATTTTTCGTTAGTGGTTTCTGGGCTTTCTAACTATTTTTTGGTTTTGTGGCGGAAAATGATGCCATTAAGTTAACTACGTCTTTAACTAAGACAATTATTGGACCTGCAATATTAATTATTTCGTAAATTTATCACCAACTTCCTTTGTTTGTTTAAGTGATGATAATTTATATAATATTTTATTCAGAATTGGACGTTATCTTCTTGCTGAAAATTATTAAATTAAGAGTTCATGCTTATAATGAATTTAAAACTTTTTTATTTCTTTTTAATTTGTTTTAGAACTGTCAAGGATGTATATTTGAAGAAAAAATTTAAATAAATATTTATCAATTAATTAAAGTTATCAATTCTGTATGCAATAAATTATGCTAATATTTTCTAACGTGAGGCCTAAAACATTATACATGTAATTTTAGACAAATATAGCATTGATTTATTAAGAAATATACATATGTTAAATTTTAAATATACCGCTGTTTCTATAAGCTGTTGAATTATATGATTCATAATTTTAAGAATATATAATGGTGCAGATTATTAAAGCTATACCAATAATGTGCTAATGCTACGATTTTATAGCTAACATGTGTACAATGTGCATTACTTTATTTCCTTTTTTAGATTTAGTATTTAATTATCCTTTTTAAGATAATAATAAATAATAATTAAATAAGAGTAAAAATCTTTAAAAAAACATTAATAAATTCATTGCAATTTTATTAAGTTTTCTGCAAATATATTTTCATATTATTATACTTTTTATTTCTGTTGTTGTTTTTCATCCAACTTGGTAGACAATAACATCTAAATCAAGTCCAAGAACCCGTGTGGTCTGATGGAAGGAGGAAATAAGAGAAAGGCAGCAGCTTGTTATGATGGTGCACTCGCATTTAGAAGTCTGATTTGGTTTCGTGACACTGACTTTTTATGGGGTAGGCTTTTCAGCCCTACGTCCAGCTCTACAGACATATAGAACCTCGACTTACGGCTTAAAATGGATTCCAAACCATTACAAACATTCTTGGCATCGCCTGAATCCAACACGAAACCTGTGGCACCGAGAACTAGATCGCTAATCACTCGGCCATCAGGCCTTCCTTCATTTCTACAACGCTTATTGAATAGTTTTTTTATTGTTTATTTCCTATTTTAAATTTTTGAACTGATTTTATTGTTATCCAGTGATTTTCTTTGGTTTTTTTTTTTTTTAATTAATTTTTTTTTGTTTTTTTTTTATTTTTATACAAAACTTTATTTTAAAAATAAATGAAGATTTATAAAATATTTTTAGTGCCATGAGATCCCGTGATAAAGAAATAGAATGAATTTTTACTGTTCCTAAAATTTATTTTTAATTTCCATTAAAAAAAAAAAAAGGAAATATAATCAGTTTAAATATCAACTACGTCAAATTATAATAATTAAATTTAAATACAAAATTGAACGCATTGAATTTATTTAAACATCGCTATGCATTTTACTAAATGAACATTTTAACTATCGGCCTTAAACTTTTATTTCTAAATTGCGCCATCATATGGCATACATAAACATTTTTCACACAATTCATCAATTCCTCGAGTGTTCTAAAAGAACGCGAACATGCACCAAGGAAAAAAACACTTAACCATCCAGAACACTCAGTTTAATAAATGGCTATTTTCTGTTTAATGATCTTCTAACGTGATGAAACTTTGTTTGTAATGTAGGAGATAAAAAGTTGTTCTGGAAGCGTGTTGCGGAGTTGATATGCGTTACTGGATTCTTATAGCGGCGATCGAATTCAAATTAAATGTTGGATTAATGAAACATAGAAATAAGATAATGCGATTCTTTTCATTTTCTGAGATACTAGAAATTCTATATGTTTTTAATTAAAATCCTTTCCCTTGTTTACGCTTCAAACGTTAGGAAAATGCATAAAAATTATTATTTTTTAATTTTTGCAATGTGGTGTAATAAAGTTTAATGAATGCTTGGGAGGTTTAAATGCAATGTGAACTTAGCATCTAGGCCTCATCGTTTGCCACATTTGTAATTTAAAAAAACAGATTTTCAAAATAGTTCCTAAAATAAGTAATTTCGAAATTGAATCTGAACCTTTACCCAACATTTTTGTTACTAGAAGATTTAATAAAAATTATTTTTAATGAAGAAAAACAAATCAGCAAAATTAATCATTTCATTGCAAAGAAAAGTACTTTTTAATGCTGCAATCATTTTAAATTGAACAAAAACATACTTTTTTTTTTAACGTGAATGTATTAAATTACGTCATGTTATATATTAAATTTGTTTATGTTATACATCAAATTAAACTAAATTACTAAAATAACCTATTTTTAAAAATGGGGACCATACCAAACACTATTTCATAATCATCATCAGTGGCGCAACAGCATCATGTTCGGCCAAAGCCGTCTGCCTACTGACAGATTACAAGGCAGGATATGTTTTCTTTTTATAGGGTAGGATTGTCCCTATAAAACGCCTACGCCCAACACTCTACTCTCAGTCCAACTCTCTACTCTAATGTTACACTGGGGCTTGATTTAAAGTAGAATCCGAACCACTAAAACATCCCTGTCCAGCCGGATGAAATTAAAATGGTGAAAACGTTGAAATTAAAACCTGGGCCACCGAGCGCCACAGAGCTATTCATCGGCCATCAGGCACCAAAGCACTATTCATAATTTCAAATAAAAATAAAATAGAAGAAATTAAAAATAGGGTTTTACCATGCAAATATAACGTATCAAATTCCTACAAGAAAACTACAATATTATTTATATACGGTATATTGTGTATAGTATAAAAGAAGAAAAATAAAATCATTTGTATCAAGTAAAATAAGAAAAATTTGAAGACTCTTGATAGAATCATTTAGGTGTTCTGCTTAGACTATAATCAGATTATGCAATTGTAGCTACATTCCAAATTTAAAGGGTGTTTGTGTATATATAAAAATGAACTACATCATTTTTTTCTTAATCCTCTGAAACATAAATCTTTGAAGGAAGTCTGATATATTTCCCAAAGAATTCAGAAATGATAGAATAAGCTCTTTTTTCCGAAACCTAATACCTTAGCATAAGAATTCCTTTGTATTAAACCTTACTTTCTCTGTGAGTCCACATGATAAAAAAATCATCACTTGCTACATTTGCAGTAATAAAATGAGGGGAATAAGTCCTACAGGCTCAATGGAACCTCCTCCCCCTGGCACATAAAAAGCGAGACCTATTTCATTTTCTCCCAAAACAGATATTACCTTCCTTTCATATTTCTATTCACACACACAACAACAGAATTTTCTTCGAAGAATCCAAGCCTTACTCAGAGGGACTTGCAATCTTCATGCCATATTTCTTAAAAAGAATATCTGTGTAGTAGTGAAAAATTTGATTTAATATCGAAAATGACAGAGACCGAAAAGCTGGTTCCTTTAATGGACTGCAGTTCTTGTGCCTTCGAAACTTCAGCCTGCATTCTATAGATTTTCGTTAGTTTTTTTGTTGGAGAACAAGCTATGCACAAATGCTTTCGATGTACAGCATGAATTTTGTATGCGGTCTTATTTAATATTGATCTGTGCGTGGTTTAAGTTAAGAAGCTCTCTGAATTCGTAATAAATACTCTACTTCTCTCATTTTTGATACTTATTTCCAGCATTCAAATTGTAGTTCTTTAGTCTTGAAATTAAAAGGTATATTTTTGTGTGTGATCTTTTTTTAAATTTTCATGTTAACTATATCTTAAATATTTCATGCTCGTTATTTATGCTGTTATCACATTTAAATATCTAAATTAATGATAATTTCCTTTTGAGGATAGAGTTTCGAAATAGTACAAAAATGGATTTATAAAAGAATACAATATGTTTTTTGGCCGATTCAAAAAGGACGGTTACAGCGTAATGGATTTGTCAATATATATATCGAGATATTTCGACACGTATAATGGAGAATCAAGTAAGAAACTTTATTAGTTTCATGGTTGTTTTTACCAAAAGGAAAATATTCATTTAAGTGAAAAATAAAAAGGATTTTTTAACATTTATCGACAAATAAAAAGTAAATATTGCATTCTAAACTTTACAAAATAATTTTATTTTAATTCGAAATTCCTTGACGGTATTGACTTCAAAAAAATTAGAAAAATGCTATTTATGTCACCACAAAATATAAAGTGTGAACTATTATGATATATGTAAAAGTATTCGATGAAATATATTCCACTGTGTGTATCAACTAAAATAAGAAAATTTTGAAGACTCTTAATAGAATCATTTAACTATTTTTATTTGGACCCCAACCAGATTATTCAATTGTAGCTACATTGTAAACTTAACGGATGTTGTTATATATAACATCACCCGTTAAACGTTATTATAACAACACCCGTTAAACGTTATTATAACAACAACAACCGTTAAACGTTATTATAAACAACACCTGCTGTTAAACGTTATTATTATAACAACACCCGTTAAAAATGAACTATATAATTTTTTCTCTAATTCTCTGAAACATAAATATCTGAAGGAAGTCAGATATACTTCCAAAAGAATTCAGAAATGATAGAGTAAGATCTTTTTCCGAAACCTAATACCTCTAGTATAAGAATTCCTTGCATTAAACCTTACTTTCTCTGTGAGTCCACATGATAAAAATCACTTGCTACATTTCCAGTTGCAAAATGAGGGGAATAAGTCCTACAAGCTCAATGGAACCCCTCGTGGCACGCATAAACCAAGACGTATTTCAGTTTTCTCCAAAACAGATATCACCTTCCTTTCATATTCCATTCACACACAAACAACAGAATTTTCTTTCGAAGAATCTCCATGCCTTACTCAAAGGGACTTGCAATCTTCATGCCATATTTCGTAAAAAGAATATCTGTAGTAGTTGAAAATTTGATTTAATATCGAAATGACAGACCGAAAACAGGTTCCTTTAATGGGACTGCAGAAGTTCTGAGCCTTCGAAACTTCAGCCTGCCTCCTATAGAATTTCGCTAGTTGTTTTATTTTTCCGAAAATAGCTATGGACAAATTCTTTCGATGTAGAGCATGAATTTTGTATGTGGTCTTATTTAATATTGATATGTGCGTGGTTTTAGTTAAGAAGCTCTCTGAATTCGTAATAAATACTCTACTTCTCATTTCTCATACTTATCTTCAGCATTCAAATAGTAGTTCTCTTTTTTTTTTTTTTCTTTTTAAAAATCAAAGGGTATACTTTTTTTTTGTGTGATCTTTCTAAATTTTCATGTCAAGTATATCTTAAATATTTTATGCTCGCTGTATATGCTGGTACCTCATTAAATATTTGAATTAATGATGATTTCCTTTTCGATAGTATTTCAAAATAAATTTGTAAAAGAATACAATATGCTTTTTATCTGATTCAAAAAAGATGGCTTCAGTTATTATGGATTTGCCAATGTATATTATACAGATATTTCAGCACGTATATTAAAGAATCCTGCAAGAAAATTTATTAGTTTTGTGACTGTTTTTACCAAAGGAAATATTCAATTAAGTGAACAATAAAAGAGGATTTTAACATTTATCGACAAATAAGAAGTAAATAATGCATTCTAAAATTACAAAATATTTTAATTTTAATTGAAATTCATTCTTGATATTGACTTTCAAAAATTCAGCAAAATACTATTTATATCATTCAAAATACAAAGATTAAACTATTGTGATATATGTAAAAGAATTCTATGAAATATTCCACTCTGCAATGAATAAAACAAATATTTTAAAATATTTTCAATCATTAAAATAAAATTTTTAAAAATTATTCAAATGCAGTAAGTTTAGAATCCCGAAAGCTTGTCAATCTAAAACATGTCAAATTTTCCAAGACACATATATGTACATATATATATATATATTTTGTTTATATATAAATATATATATATATATATATATATATATTATATATATATATAGCGTAATACATTCTTATAAGAAAACTGCAATATTAATTTAAATAAGGTATATAGTATAAAAAGATAAAATTAATATAATTTAGATATTAAGTAAAAAAAGAAAATTTTGAAGACTCTTGGAAAAAATTATGTGACTGTTTTATTTAGACCTTAATCAGATTATTCAATTGTAGCTCCATTGTAAATTTAATGGGTGTTGTTATATGAAAAAAACTACATAATGTTTTTTCTTAATCCTGTGAAACATAAATCTTTGAAGGAAGTCAGACATATTTCCTAAAGAATTCAGAAATGATGGAATAAGCTCTTTTTTTCCGAAACCTAATACCTTTAGCATAAGAATTCCTTGTATTAAACCTTACTTTCTCTGTGAGTCCACATGATAAAAGTCACTTGCTACATTTCAAGTAATAAAATGAGGGGAAAAAGTCCTACAGGCTCAATGGAACCTCTTTGTGTCTCGCATAAAGCAAGACCTATTTCACGTTTCTCCAAAACAGATATTACCTTCCTTTCATACTCCATTCACACACACAACAACAGAATCTTCTTTCAGAAAATCCAAGCCTTACTCAAAGGACTTGCAATCTTCATGCCATATTTCGTAAAAAAGAATATCTGTAGTAGTTGAAAAATTTGATTTAATATCGAAATAACAGATCGAAAAGCAGGTTCCTGTAATGGGACTGCAGAAGTTCTGTGCCTTCGAAACTTCAGCCTGCCTTCTATAGAATTTCGCTAGTTTTTTTTTTTTTTTTCAGCGAATAGCTATGGACAAAATACTTTCGATGTAGAGCATGAATTTTGTATGTGGTCTTATTTAATATTGATATGTGCGTGGTTTTAGTTAAGAAGCTCTGAATTCGTAATAAATACTCTACTTCTCACTTCTCACACTTATCTTCAGCATTCAAATGGTAGTTCTCTTTTTTTTTTTCTTTTAAAAATCAAAGGGTATATTTTGAGTGTGATCTTTTTAAATTTTCATGTTAACTATATCTAAAATATTTTATGCGCGCTATGTATGCTGGTACCACATTAAATATTTAAATTAATGATGATTTCCTTTTCGTTAGTATTTCGAAATAGTAACAAATGAATTTGTATAAAAATTCAATATGCCTTTTGGCCGATTAAAAAAGACGGTTTCAGTTATTATGGATTTTCCCAATATATATTATATAGATATTTCAGCACGCATTTAAAGAATCCAGTAACAAAATCTATTTGTTTCAGGACTGTTTTCACCAAAGGAAATATTCATTGAATTGGCAATAAAAAAGGATTTTAGCAGATGACAGACAAATAATGCATTCTAAAGGGCATAATCCATAATTAAAAGAATTACAAAAACAATTTTAATTTAATTCAAAATTCATTCACGGTATTGTCTTTCAAAAAATCAGCAAAGCACCATTTATGTCATTACAAAATATAAAGAATAAATTATTGTGATAAATGTAACAGAATTCGATGAAATATTCGACCCCGTAATGAATAAAACTGATATTTCAGAATATTCTCATGACATTAATATAAAATTCATACAGATTATTCAAATGCAGGAAACTCAATATGCCGGAAACTTCTTAATCAATAAATGTCAAATTTTTAAGATATATATTTATATTACGTAGCGCATTTTTACAATAAAACTAGAATATGAATTTAAATAAGATATATAGTATGAAAGATAAAATTAAAATAATTTTATATCAAGTAAAAATAAGAAAATTTTGAAGACTCTTGATAGAATCATTTAACTGTTTTATTTAACCTAAACCAAATCATTTAATTTTAGTTACATTGTAAATTTTATGGCTGTTGTTACATATAAAAATTAACTACATAAATTATTTTCCTTAATCATCTGAAACATAAATCTTTGAAGGAAGTCAGATATATTTCCAAAGAATTCAGAAATGATAGAATAATAATTTCTTTTTCCGAAACCTAATACCTTTAGCATAAGAATTCCTTGTAATAAACCTTACTTTCTCGGTGAGTCCATATGATAAAAAGTCACTTGCTACATTTTCAGTAATAAATGAGGGGGAATAAGTCCTACAAGCTCAATGGAACCCTCTGGCTCACATAAAGCAAGACGTATTTCATTTTTCTCCAAAACAGATATTACCTTCCTTTCATATTCCATTCACACACACAACAACAGAATTTTCCTTTCGAAGAATCTCCAAGTCTTACTCAAAGGGACTTGCAATCTTCATGCCATATTTCGAAAAAAGAATATCTGTAGTAGTTGAAAAATTTGATTTAATATCGAAATGACAGACCGAAAAGCAAGTTCCTTTAATGGGACTGCAGAGTTTTGTGCCTTCGAAACTTCAGCCTGCCTTCTATAGAAATTTCGCTATTTTTCTTTTCAACGAATAGCTATGGACAAATACTTTCGATGTAGAAACATGAATTTTGAATGCGGTCCATTTAATATTGATCTGTGCGTGGTTTCAGTTAAGAAGCTCTCTGAATTCGTAATAAATACTCTACTTCTCATTTCTGATACTTTTCCCCAGCATTTAAATTGTAGTTCTCTTTTTTGTTCTTTTAAAAATCAAAGGGTATATTTTTGTGTGTGATCTTTTTAAATTTTCATGTTAACTATATCTTAAATATTTTATGCTCGCTATGTATGCTGGTATCTCATTAAATATTTAAATTAATGATGATTTCCTTTTTGGATAGTATTTCGAAATAGTACAAAATAAATCTGTAAAAGAAATCAAATATGCTTTTGGCCGATTCAAAAATTAAGACTTCATTTATAATGGATTTGCCAATATATATATTGAGATATTTCAGCAATTAAATTAATAAATCTAGTAAAAAAAAAAAATTTATTTTGTGAATGTTTTCCACCAAAAGGAAATATTCATTTAAGTGAACAAGAAAAGGATTTTAGCAATTATAGCCAAATAATACATTCTAAATAACATGATCTATAATTAAAAGAATTACAAATAATTTTATTATAATTCAAAATCCTTCAGGATGGTATTGTCTTTTAAAAAAATTCAGCAAAATACCATTTATGCCATAGAAAATGTAATGAGAACTATTGTGATATTTTCAAAAGAATTATTTGAATTATTCCACCCTGTAATGAATAAAACTGATATTTGAGAATATTATAAAAATCGTTAATATTTACAACAATTTATACAGTTATTCAAATGCAGAAAGCCAGCATCCAGAAAGCTTGTTAATCATTAAAATGTCAAATTTTTCAAGATATTATATATATATATCGTAACACATTCTTACAAGAAAAACTACAATATTAACTTAAATAAGGTATATAGTGTAAAAAATAAATTAAAATAATCCAGATAACAAGTAAAATAAGAAAATGTTGAAGACTCTAGATAGAATCATTTAGTTGTTCTATTTTGACCATAAACAGATCATCCAATTGTAGCTACATTGTCAATTAAACGGGTGGAGTTATATATCAAAAATGAGCTACATAATTTTTTGTCTTAATCCTCTGAAACATGAATCTTTTTGAAGGAAGTCAGATATATTTAACAAAAAATTCAGAAATGGTAGAATATGCACTTTTACCGAAACCCTAATACTTTTAGCATAAGAATTCCTTGTATTAAACCTTACTTTCTCTGTGCGTCCACATGATAAAAGTCACTTGCTACATTTCCAGTAATAAAATGAGGGGGAATAAGTCCTGAGGCTCAATGGGAAACCTCGTGGCTCACATAAAGCAAGACCTATTTCATTTTTCTCCAAAACTGATATTACTTTCCATTCATATTCCATTCACACACACGACAACAGAATTTTCTTTCGAAGAATCCAAGCCTTACTCAAAATTGACTTGCAATCTTCATGCCATATTTTGTAAAAAGAATATCTGTAGTAGTTGAAAAAATTTGATTTAATATCAAATGACAGATTGAAAAGCTGGTTCCTGTAATGGGGCTGCAGAAGTTCTGTGCCTTCGAAACTTTCAGCCTGCCTGCTATAGATTTTGTTAGTTTTTTTTCAGCGAATAGCTATGGACAAATACTTTTTCGATATAGAGCATGAATTTTGTATGCGGTCTTATTTAATATTGATCTGTGCGTGGTTTTTAAGTTAAGAAGCTCTCTGAATTCGTAATAAATACTCTACTTCTCTCTATTCTGCTCATCTTCAGCATTCAAATTGTAGTTCTATTTTTTAGTCTTTTAAAATGAAAGGGGTATATTTTTGTGTGTGATCTTTTTTAAATTTTGTTAACTATATCTTAAATAATTTATGCTCGCTATGTATACTTGTACTTCATTAAATATTTAAATAAAATGATGATTTCCTTTTCGATAATATTTCTGAGGTAGTAAAAATAAATTTGTAAAAGAATTCAATAAGCTTTTTGGCCGATTCAAAATGAATGCTTCAGTTATTATGGGTTTGCAATACATATTATGGAGATATTTCAACACGTAACTTAAATAGTCCAGTAAAAAATCTTTTTGTTTTCAGACTGTTTTCACTAAAAGGAAATATTCTTTTAATTGAACAATAAAACAATTTTTACACTAATCGACAAATAAACGCATTCTAAATTTGCCTTAATAAAAATTGCAAAATAATTTAATTTTTCAAAACTCATTCATGGTATTGTTTTCAAAACATTCAGCAATATACCATTTATGACACTACAAAAATATAAAGTGTTAACTATTGTGATATATGTAAAAGAAGGCGATGAAATATTCGACCGTTATAAATAAAACTGATATTTGAGAATATTTTTTACATCATTAATATACAATTTATACAGATTGCTCAAATGCAGAAAGCTCAATATGCCTAAACCTTATAAAACATTAAAAATTTTCCAAGGATATATATATATAACGTAGCGCATTCCTACAAGACAACTAGAATATATATTTAAATAAGGTATATAGTAGAAAGATAAAATTAAAATAATCTAGATATCAAAAAAAATAAGAAAATTTTGAAGGCTATTGATAGAATCATTTAGCTGTTTTTATTTAACCTAAACCAAATCATTTAATTTTAGTTACATTTTTAATTTGATGGCTGTTGTTACATATAAAAAGAGCTACATACAGCTAAATTATTTTCCTGAAAAAGAGCTAATCAGCTCTGAAACATAAATCTTTGGAAAGGAAGTCTCATATATTTCCAAAGAATTCAGAAATGATAGAAGATATTTTTCAAACCTATGCCTTTAGCATAAATATTCATGTATTAAACCTTACTTTCTCTGTGAGTCCACATGATAAAAAGTCACTTGCTACATTTCAAGTAATAAAATGAGGGGAAATAAGTCCTACAGGCTCAATGGAACCCCTCGTGGCTCACATAAAAACAAGACCTAGTTTCATTTTTCTCCAAAACAGATATTACCTTATTTTCATATTCCATTCACACACAACAACAGAATTTTCTTTCGAGAATCTCAAGCCTTACTCAAAGGGACTTGCAATCTTCATGCCATATTTCGTAAAAGAATATCTGTAGTAGTTTGAAAGAATTTGATTTAATATCGAAATGACAGACCGAAAAAGCAGGTTCCTTAATGGGACTGCAGTAGATCTGTGCCTTCGAAACTTAAGCTTGCCTTCTACAGAACTTCGTTAGTTTCTTTGTTAGCGAATAGCTATGGACAAATACTTTCGATGTAGAGCATGAATTTTGTATGCGGTCTTATTTAATATTGATCTGTGCGTGGTTTAAGTTAAG
Organism: Caerostris extrusa; assembly: GCA_021605095.1. Classification (NCBI taxonomy): domain Eukaryota; kingdom Metazoa; phylum Arthropoda; class Arachnida; order Araneae; family Araneidae; genus Caerostris; species Caerostris extrusa. The sequence continues at coordinate 7,648 of BPLR01015977.1, read as the reverse complement.
AAGCTCTCTGAATTCGTAATAAATACTCTCTCATTTCTGATACTTCTCTCCAGTATTCAAAATGTAGTTCTTTTTTTCTCTCAAAAAATCAAAGGGTATGTTTTTGTGTGTGATCTTTTTTAAATTTTTCATGTTAACTATATCTTAAATATTTTATGCTCATATGTAGGCTGGTATCTCATTAAATATTTAAATTAATGGTGATTTCCTTCGGTAGTATTTCGAAATAGTAAAAAATACATTTGTAAAAGAATTCAATATGTTTTTTTGACCGATTAAAAATTGAAGGCTTCAGTTATTATGGATTTGCCAATATATATATTGAGATATTTCAGCACGTAAATTAATAAATCAGTAAAAAAATTTTTATTTTGAGAATGTTTTCCACCAAAGGAAATATTCATTTTAAGTTTCAATAAAATAAAAAATTTTTAGCAATTATAGCCAAATAATACATTCTAAATAACATGATCTATAATTAAAAGAATTACAACTTAACTTTATTATAATTCAAAAAATCCTTCAGGATTGTATTGTCTTTCAAAATTCAGCAAAATACCATTTATGCCATAGAAAATGTAATGAGACTACTGTGATATTTTTAAAAGAATTATTTGAATTATTCCACCCTGTAATGAATAAAAAACTGATATTTGAGAATATTATAAAATCGTTAATATACAACTTATACAGTTATTCAAATGCAGAAAGCTCAGCATCCAGAAAGCTTGTTAATCATTAAATGTCAAATGTTTCAAGATATATATATATATATATATATATATAACGTAACACATTCTTACAAGAAAACTACAATATTAACTTAAATAAGGTATATAGTGTAAAAAAAAAAAATAAAATTAAAATAATCCAGATAACAAGTAAAATAAGAAAATGTTGAAGACTCTAGATAGAATCATTTAGTTGTTCTATTTTGACCATAAACAGAGTATCCAATTGTAGCTACATTGTCAATTAAACGGGTGGAGTTATATATCAAAATGAGCTACATAATTTTTTTTTCTTAATCCTCTGAAACATGAATCTTTGAAGGAAGTCAGATATATTTCCCAAAGTATTCAGAAATGGTAGAATATGCACTTTTTTCCGAAAAACCTAATACTTTTAGCATAAGAATTCCTTGTATTAAACCTTACTTTCTCTGTGCGTCCACATGATAAAAGTCACTTGCTACATTTCCAGTAATAAAATGAGGGGGAATAAGTCCTAGAGGCTCAATGGGAAACCTCGTGGCTCACATAAAGCAAGACCTATTTCATTTTTCTCCAAAACTGATATTACTTTCCATTCATATTCCATTCACACACACGACAACAGAATTTTCTTTCGAAGAATCCAAGCCTTACTCAAATTGACTTGCAATCTTCATGCCATATTTTCGTAAAAGAATATCTGTAGTAGTTGAAAATTTGATTTAATATCGAAATGACAGATTGAAAAGCTGGTTCCTTTAATGGGGCTGCAGAAGTTCTGTGCCTTCGAAACTTCAGCCTGCCTGCTATAGATTTTTGTTAGTTTTTTTTTTTCAGCGAATAGCTATGGACAAATACTTTCATATAGAGCATGAATTTTGTATGCGGTCTTATTTAATATTGATCTGTGCGTGGTTTAAGTTAAGAAGCTCTCTGAATTCGTAATAAATACTCTACTTCTCTCTATTCTGCTACTTATCCCCAGCATTCAAATTGTAGTTATTTCTTAGTCTTGATATGAAACGGTATATTTTTGTATGCGATCTTTTTAAATTTTGTTAACTATATCTTAAATAATTTATGCTCGCTATGTATACTTGTACTTCATTAAATATTTAAATAAATGATGATTTCCTTTTCGATAATATTTCGAGGTAGTAAAAATAAATTTGTAAAAGAATTCAATAAGCTTTTTATGGATTCAAAATGAATGCTTCAGTTATTGTGGATTTGCAATACATATTATGGAGATATTTCAACACGTAACTTAAATAGTCCAGTAAAAAAATCGATTTGTGTTCGTGACTGTTTTCACTAAAAGGAAATATTCTTTTTAAGTGAACAATAAAAACAATTTTTACACTAATCGACAAATAAAACGTAAATTTGCCTTCTAAAAAATTATAAAATAATTTAATTTTTAATTCGAAACTCATTCATGGTATTGATTTTCAAAACATTCAGCAATATACCATTTACGACACACAAAATATAAAGTGTTAACTATTGTGATATATGTAAAAGAAGGCGATGAAATATTACCCCCTGTTATAAATAAAACTGATATTTGAGAATATTTTTTACATCATTAATATACAATTTATACAGATTGTTCAAATGCAGAAAGCTCAATATGCCTAAACCTTATAAAACATTAAATATCAATTTTTCCAAGGGATATATATATATATAACGTAACACATTCCTACAAGACAACTACAATATATATTTAAATAAGGTATATAGTAGAAAAGATAAAATTAAAATAATCTAGATATCAAGTAAAATAAGAAAATTTTGAAGGCTACTGATAGAATCATTGAGCTGTTCTATTTAGACCCTAACCAGATTATTAAATTGTAGCTACATTTTTAATTTGATGGGAGTTTTTATATATAAAAAGAGCTACATACAGCTTACTTGAAAAAGAGCTCTACTACAGCTCTGAAACATAAATCTTTTGAAGGGAGTCAGATATATTTCCCATAGTATTTAGAATTGATATAATAAGCTCTTTTTCAGAGGACTAATACCTTCAGCATAAAAATTCTTTGTATTAAACCTTACTTTCTCTGTGAGTCCACATGATAAAAAGTCACTTGCTACATTTCCAGTAATAAAATGAGGGGGAATAAGTCCTAGAGACTCAATGGAAAACCTCGTGGCTCACATAAAGCAAGACCTATTTCATTTTTCTCCAAAACAGATATTACCTTCTTTCATATTCCATTCACAAACACAACAACAGAATTTTCTTTCGAAGAATCCAAGCCTTACTCAAGGGGACTTGCAATCTTCTTGCCATATTTCGTAAAAAGAATATCTGCAGTAGTTAAAAAATTTGATTATATATCGAAATGACAGACCGAAAAGCAGGTTCTTTTAATGGGAATTCGAAACTTCAGGCTGCCTTCTATAGAATTTTTGATCAGAGAATAGCTATGGACAAATACTTTCGATATACAGCATGAATTTTGTATGCGGTCTTGTTTAATATTGATCTGCGCGTGGTTTCAGTTAAGAAGCTCTCTGAATTCGTAATAAATACTCTACTTCTCATTTTTGATACTTATCTTCAGCATTCAAATTGTAATTCTTTTTTTTCCATCTCTTAAAATCAAAGGTTATATTTTTGTGTGTGATCTTTTTAAATTTTCATGTTAACTATATCTTAAATATTTTATGCTCACTATGTATATCTGGTATCTCATTAAATATTTAAATTAATGATAATTTTCTTTGATAGTATTTCGAAATAAATTTATGAAAGTATTCAATATGTTTTTCGGCCGATTAAAAAAAAAAAAAAAGATGGCTTCTCTTATTATAGATTTTCCAATGTATATTATAGAGATATTTGAACGCGTAACTTAAAGAATCCAGTAAGAAAAATCTATTAGTTTCGTGAATATTTTCACACGAAGGAAATGTCTTTTATTTAAGTGACAAAAGAATTTTAACACTTATAGACAAATAACAGCAAATAATGCATTCTAAAGAGCATCATCTATGAATAAAAAATTACAAAATAATTTTATTTTACTCCGAAAATCATTCATGGTATTGACTTTCAAAAATTCCGCAAAAACCATTTATGTCATACAAATATAAAGAGTAAAATATTGTAATAAATTAAAAATATTTGATGAAATATTCCACCATGTAATGAATGAAACATATATTTGAGAATATTTTCATATCATTAATATACAATTTATAGATATTATTCAAATGCAGAAAGCTCAGCATCACCGAAAGCTTGTTAATCAATAAAATGTCAAATTTTCCAAGATTTATCTATCTATCTATCTATATATATATAACGTAATACAGTCTTACAAGAAAACTGCAATATTAATTTAAATAAGGTATATAGTAAGTAAAAGGATAAAATTAAAATAATTTATACATCAAGTAAAAAAAGAAAATTTTGAAGACTCTTGATAGAATCATTTGGGTGTTCTATTTAGACACATAACAAGGTTATTCAACTGTACACACATTGAAAATTTAATAGGTGATGTTATATATAAAAATGAACTACCTAATTGTTTTTCTTAATCCTCTGAAACATTAATCTTTGAAGGAAGTCATATATTTCCCAAAGAAATCAGAAATGATAGAATAAGTTCTTTTTTCACGAATCCTAATACCTTCTGCATAAGAATTTTGTATTAAACCTTACTTTCTCTGTGAGTCCACATGGTAAAAAGTCACTTGCTACATTTCCAGTAATAAAATAAGGGGAGTAAGTCCTACAGGCTCAGTGGAACACCTTGTGTCTCGCATAAAGCAAGGCATGTTTCATTTTTCTCCAAAACAGATATTACCTTCCTTTCATATTCCATTCACACACACAACAACAGAATTTTCTTTCGAAGAATCCAAGCCTTACTCTAAGGGACTTGAAATCTTCATGCCATATTTCGTAAAAAGAATATCTGTAGTAGTTGAAAAATTTGATTTAATATCGAAATGACAGACCGAAAACAGGTTCCTTTAATGGGACTTGCAGAAGTTCTGTGCCTTCAAAACTTCAGGCTGCCTTCTATAGAATTTCGTTAGTTTTTAGTTTTTTAGCGAATAGCTATGGACAAATACTTTCGATGTAGAGCATGAATTTTGAATGCGGTCTTATTTAATATTGATCTGTGCGTGGTTTCAGTTAAGAAGCTCTCTCTGAATTCGTAATAAATACTGCTTCTACTTCTCATTTCTCATACTTTTCCCAGCATTCGAATTGTAGTTCTTTTTTTTCTTGAAATTAGAGGGGTATATTTTTTTGTGTGATCTTTTTTAAATTTTCATTTTAACTATATCTTAAATATTTTATGCTGCCTGTATATGCTGGTACCTCATTAAATATTTAAATTATTGATGATTTCCTTTTCGATAATATTTCAAAAACAATACAAAAATAAATTTGTAAAAATAATACATTATGCTTTTTGGCTGAATTCAAGAAAAAGACGGTTTAATTATTATGGATTTGCCAATATATGCTATAGAGATATTTCAGCACGTAACTTAAAGAATCCTAAGAAAATATATTTCTTTTTTGACTGTTTTCATTTCAAGGAAATATTGATTTACGAACAATAAAAATAATTTTAACATTTATAGAAGATAAAAACAAATAATACATTCTAAAAAATGCATCATCTATAATTAAAAAAATTTCAAAATATTTTTATTTTAATTCAAAAATCATTCATGGTATTGACTTTCAAAAAATTCAGCAAAATACCATTAATATCCATACAAAATATAAAAGAGTAAACTATTGCGATATATGTAAAAGAATTCGATGAAGTATTCAACTCTGTAATGAATAAAACAATATTTTAAAATATTTTCAATCATAAAAATACAATTTTTTAAACAGATTATTCAAATGCAGAAGTTCCGCATCCAAAAAATTGTCAAATTTTCCAAGACATAATCATTAAAATGACAAATTTTCTAATATTTATATATATACGCAACACATTCTTTCAGGAAAACTACAATATTAATTTAAATAAGGTATAGAGTATAAAAGATAAAATTACAATAATTAATATTAAGTAAAATAAGAAATTTTGAAGACTCTTCGAAAGAATCATTTAATCGTTCTAGTTAGACCATAATCAGATTATTCAATTGTAGCTAGTTGCAAATTTTAAGTCTGTTGTTATATATAAATATGAGTTACATTTTATTTTCTTAATCCTCTGAAACATAAATCTTTGAAGGAAGTGAGATATATCTCCCAAAGAATTCAGAAATGATAGAATAAGCTTCTTTTTTCCGAAACCTAATACCTTTAGCATAAGAATTCCTTGTAATAAACCTTACTTTCTCTGTGAGTCCATATGATAAAAAGTCACTTGCTACATTTCCAGTAATAAAATGAGGGGAATAAGTCCTACAAGCTCAATGGAACCCTCGTGGCTCACACATAAAGCAAGACTTGTTTCATTTTTCTCCAAAACAGATATTACCTTTTTTCATATTCCATTCACACACAACAACAGAATTTTCTTTTTCGAAGAATCTCCAAGCCTTACTCAAAGGGACTTGCAATCTTCATGCCATATTTCGTAAAAAAGAATATCTGTAGTAGTTGAAAAATTTGATTTAATATCGAAATGACAGACCGAAAAGCAGGTTCCTTTTTTAATGGGACTGCAGAAGTTTTGTGCCTTCGAAACTTCAGCCTTGCCTTCTATAGAAATTGTTAGTTTCTTTTTTAGCGAATAGCTATGGACAAATACTTTCGATGTAGAACATGAATTTTGAATGCGGTCTTATTTAATATTGATCTGTGCGTGGTTTCAGTTAAGAAGCTCTCTGAATTCGTAATAAATACTCTACTTCTCATTTCTTGATACTTTTCCCAGCATTTAAATTGTAGTTCTTTTTTTTTTTTCTTTTAAAAATCAAAGGGTATATTTTTGTGTGTGATCTTTTTAAATTTTCATGTTAACTATATCTTAAATATTTTATGCTCGCTATGTATGCTGGTATCTCATTAAATATTTAAATTAATGATGATTTCCTTTTGGATACTATTTCGAAATAGTACAGAATAAATTTGTAAGAGAATTCAATATGTTTTTTGGCCGATTGAAAATGAAGGCTTCAGCTATTATGGATTTGTCAATATATATTATAGAGATATTTTAGCACGTAACTTAAAAATCCAGTAATAAACTGTATTTATTTTGTGAATGATTTCACCAAAAGAAATATTCATTTAAGTTTCAGTAAAAGGATTTAGGGCTTATAGGCAAATAAAATAAATTCTATATTCAGGAAAAAGTTATCTATAATAAAAATTACAACCTAATTTTATTTTAATATTCAAAAAATCTTCATGATTGTATTGTCTTTTAAAAATTCAGCAAAATACCACTTATGCCATACAAAATGTAATGAGACTATTGCGATATATTCCACCCTGTACTGAATAAAACTGATATTTGAGAATATTATCAAATCGTTAATATACAATTATACAGTTATTCAAATGCAGAAAGCTCAGCATCCGAAAGCTTGTTAATCATTAAAATGTCAGAATTTTCAAGATATATATATATATAACGTAACACATTATTTCAAGAAAACTACAATAACTTAAATAAGCTATATAGTATAAAATTAAATTAAAATAATCAGATAACAAGTAAAATAAAGAAAATTTTGAAGACTAGATAGGAATCATTTAGTTGTTCTATTTTGATATAAACAAGTATCAATTGTAGCTACATTGTCAATTAAACGGGTGTAGTTATATATCAAAATGAGCTACATAATTTTTTCTTAATCCTCTGAAACATGAATCTTTGAAGGAAGTCCAGATATATTTCCCAAAGTATTCAGAAATGGTAAGGAAATATAATACTTTTTTTTCCGAAACCTAATACTTTTAAGGATAAAATTCAGCAATACGT
>BPLR01015976.1:0-52618 GCA_021605095.1 Caerostris extrusa | reverse complement strand
AAGTTACGTATTGCTGGAAAGCATCAATTAGTTTGGAGTGTAACAACTTTATTGTTCCCATAAAAAGACTCTTAATTTGTAAGTCTTCTATACCCCCATAACCTTCCCACACCCATCCCTCTATTTATAAGATAAATATTCATCAGCCAACATTTTCTTTTTATTTTTTATTTATTTATTTTTGCGATGAGCCCTTCTTGTTGTGGATTATTTGCTTGTTTCTGCTTCCTTAAACTTGTAAACCATCAGACTGCTTTGAAGAATTTGCAATTTCGATTCAGCGGAACGAATTTCAATGCTATCTTCAAAGAATAGAGGTCTCAAAATAGAATCATTTTCTATTTTGAGAAGCAAAATAGCGTCAACAGAAAGTCATCAAAATATTCCAGCAGTAAATAAACACTTCAAACTTTTTTTGCACTGATTAAAAGTGGAAGAACTTTGATTGACTCAGTTGGCAACCCATCGAATATCTTGAATGATAGCCTGCTTTCAGTGAGCTTTAAATAAATATGCCAATGTTGGAAACACTTCGTAGATTCGAGAGATTACTAGAATTACTAAAAATAAGAACAAAAAGAGGGTAGAGCACATATGTAATTGTGCTCTTCCCTCTACACTCAATATGTTATATAGACATATTAGTTTCCGCTCATATGTCCTCGGGCTGTTCTAGTGAATTTCTATGAACTTGAAACGTCTGGTTGCGCAGTGATACAGTTAATTACAAGTGGTTGGCAGAACTACTGATAACCAATGATCCATCACTTCTTATACCCATTACTTCTTCTTTTCTTTTGTTTTTAATTCTGTATTTCCTGCTACTGCATATATTATCTTTGATGCACCCCAATTGGTCCGCTTTGTATTCCTCTGGATATGTGTATTCCGAATTGCGATCTGCTGAACCTCTTTTTACCATAACGTGCCTATACTTTTTACTGTAATAAGCCTCCTTGTTAGTTATCCCTAATGCTTTCTCTTATTCGATAGTTTGGCGGTTCTGTATGATGCTTATTGCCTCATGGATAAATAATTTTATGTGCATAATATGTAAAAAAAAAAATCGAAGTGGAAGCCAGCTCCATATAATATAAACATCTTTGTCTGCGTAGGCGTGAGCTGGCTGGAAGGAGAAAGAAATGTAACACAAGGCAGAGTGCGTTTGGTTTTCGAATAAAAGAGTCGAGTTTTTTTTTTTTTTTTGCTACAGTCCATTCAGAATATGTGTTTTTATTATTATATCATTAACAATGTTAAAGTCGTAACTTTAGGGTCCGAGATGTCTATATCAACTTTTGAATTCAGAGAAATTTTTAAATAGTCGTTGCTTTCAGTAATGAGAAGACTGAGAAGATTGTGACAGTATGTATAAGAAGCATTTCGCATTGACAGTGGCGTTGCAGTGGTAATTTCCCAATTGCCACTCATAAGGCATGCACATATGGGCAGTTACCTTTATAAGTCGTCCAGGAAAACAATGTAACAACAATCTCCATCATCCACTGATAAATGAACGGTTCGTGGTATAAATAAATGAAATTTATTCAAAACAAATTAAAGATATTTTTTGTCGTATTAAAAATTCTAGTTCTACGTCAGAAAATTCAATGAACTAATTTATTTTCAACATTTAATAAAGTTTCTCAAAAGAAATTTATGAATAATGAATATTGCATTTATTCAATTCCACGGTACCTGAAACATTTTAATAAAAAAAAAAAAATCGTATTAAATTTAAAGCATTTCTTTTAATTTAACTTATTATTTTTAGTTTTTCGTGCAAAGTATTAATAAAAAAAAATATTAAGATTAATTTATATTCAATTTTTGTATCAGAAGATAGAATAATATGCATCTATCATCATGAATGAAACCTAACCTCCATCTAAGAAGTCAAATAAAAATGTTATTCAGTTAAACATAATCAATAATAATTTTTAAGATAATGTTGACAATAACAGAAGGTTAATAAGTAAAGGTAGCTTGAGTAATATTTATTTATCAGAAATAAAATGTTCCCAGACTAATTAGTTTTTATGCTTTACGTGAGGTAAATGTCCGTAAAGTAACAAGACTTCATTCTATGAACAATAAACATAATGAAACATTCTTGTTTACAATAAGGAGCATAATGATTGATAAGGACCTTCAAGACCTCACCAAGGTCATCCAGTCATTGGATGCTTTCCCAATACTTTATAAAGCGGACTTTTAAAGACTGCATGCAAAACGTTCAGATAAACTGCTATATTTTTCTTATTTTTTCTAAAATTAATAAAAGCAATTATGTCAAAACTAATAATGTCAGCATAGGTGAAATTTTCGTACAATGTTTAACGATTATTCTTATATTGTAAACATTTTCTACTGCATCTAAATTTTTAAAAAAAAATAAATAAATAGATGAATAAATAAACAGAAATGAATATTTGAAATGATTTACATTTTTCGATTAAATCGTTAAAAAAGATATTTTCCAACAAAGAATATAAAATGAATTAACTGAACGACTTTTACATACAATAGCTAGAAAACACATTTAATAATTTGTTGATCATTCAAATGATTAATTTATATTTTAATATCTATCAAATACATACATATATATATATATATATAGAGAGAGAGAGATTGTATATATAGATGGATAGATTGTATTATATTTTTGAAATGTTATGAAAGAAACGGATAGTCTAAAAGAAATATCCTTAAGTCTAATATGTCTAAAATATTATTATTTTTTAGTGGAAAAGTTCAATATACTGGACAATGTTTTCTACGATATATACTTAAAATTTAATCCTGGAAAGAATTTATTAATGAAATTATTCCTTTTAAAGTGTATGACTCATTTCCTCAATACTCCTTTTTACAATTTTAATATAAATTATTTTAAAGCGTAATATAGCTATTTTCTTACGAAATTCAAATGAAATAATGAAGTCATTTTGATTACATCTTCACATTCATTCATTTTGACATTGCGTAAATTAAATTGTACAGAAAAAAAAAAAAAAAAATTTCAAAAATCTATGTACTATCTTAAACTTTAGGTGTAACCCCAAAGTTTGAGGCGGAGTGAATGTATTGGAAAAAATGTGGACTGTTTCTTAATGATAAACTTTAATCTGTCTCAAATAAAACTGAAACTAAAAAAAAATTAAATAGGAAAAAAATACAATGAGAGAAATCTGTTTGATTATTCTGAAAAGATGACATTTTTTTCCTTTAAATCTACAAGTAAAATTAAATGAATTTTCTACAGAAAGAGCATTCATTAAAATGAATGATCTGCATGAGCAGTTATGAATTCAAAGAATAATTCAAAGCTGACTATTCTATAATACACCTTTTAATTTCGATATTAGAAAATGTTTTCATTCAGTTTTATCGTGGCAATACTTGACACCAACACAGTAACTTTCGTTTCTGCCTGTTTACTGAGTTCCCAAATTCAGCTCTCTTAATTCAGAAGCCAACACAGAGGCCGAAATGGCCGAGTGGCTAGAGCTCTGGCGCTTGGTACCACAGGTTTCGGCAGTCCGAGTCCCGGCAGTGCCATGGATGTTCGTGGGGGGATTCAAAATCCACTTTAACCTGTAGGTCCCGGTCTGTTAAGCCCTTGTGCGCAGAAGATGACCCGTAGAGCGACAAATCAAATAAAAGCCAACGCATCAAAACGGTTTCAGATCGGGAATTTAAAATATCAGGTTATAACAAAAATTATTGCTCTTTTTTGTCGATAATTATAAGGCATTATATTAATAATTCAACTTTTAAATATGTTTCATAAATCTGTGGCTCTTCTATAATAATGTTAAGCTCAAAGAAAATGACTTAGCCCGTTATTCAAAGGCGTATCCAACAGCCTCGAACGAGTCTGTTTCCTAAGAAGATTCGGGTGGAAGATGTATGGTAAAATAAGAAAAAGTGATAAGTTGTTAAAGAGTCATCCAACAGTAACCTCTGAAGTGCATTGTCAGCAGCTAAGATGTTTAAAAACATTTTTGGCAAAAAAAATGGCCATCGTTGATCTGCAGATAAGGAGAGATTTTTCAGTATGACTATACCAAATGCCACGCTTCAAGAATGGTCAAGTATCTCCTAGAAGAATTTCCTTGGAAAACCAGGCTTCACCCACCATATCTTCCCGACCTTACTATGCTTCCAAATTGATGACCATTCTATTTGGAAGCTTTATAGAATTCCTTTGCAACAACTTTTTGGTCTGACTGTAAGAAATGAGGTTGAAAAGAAGGAAGATTCTTTTTTCAAACGACTTTTATAATAAAAGGAATTGAACAATTGATAGGAATATGCCATTGAAAAGAAAGGAGGCTTTGTTGATGATTAAGCAAATATATTTATGGCTAAATTTTCCGTTTTAATACAATCGGAAAAAATGGGGAGAACTGTCTTTATTACCTGATATAACATTATAATGGTGAAAAATTATTTTTTTACGCAATGTGAAACCTCTTCCTTGGCTTACCAGTGATCCGGCATTGAACTCGGTCCACAGCTTGGCGTCCGTGCTGTGAGCTGCCGAAAACCCCACGACGTGGTGGTAGCTCTTGGTGCAGTTTCTGGGAGGACCCCTGCGACGCAAAACCGCTGACGAACATCAGCTCCTGCAGATCTACCGTGAGAAGGGCGTTCTGGGCAGAAATGGAATCGTTCTTGAAGCACCAGGCACCCTCTTCGTTCCGAAGACGTGCCCCAGCGGGCGGGACGTCGTCCACGTGGGTGGCGGATGTGATGCTGTCTGCCGGCACCCCACCAGATTCGAGCCCGAGGGGCAGCGTTGCATGTGGCTGTTGATGGAAAGGAAAAATGATGATTTCACATGCTATTGAGAAAATTAAGTTGCTCTAATCAAACGTATTTCTGTAATTGGTGAAAATATTTCGAATTTATGTGATGAAACATTATATTTTATTTGGTTGGTGCATAAATATCAGGCATTTCTTTGGCGTGCTATATTTTTTAAAAAAATTACAATATTTTATAAATTTATGAATGAAAATATCCTTCTACTTTTAGGTTATAAAAATGCGTGTCGATAATCATACTCATATTCGTCATATTATGCTGTATCACTTTGAGAAAGGATGGAAAGCAGTGCAGTAAGTTTGGGACATCGACAAACTTTTCAGTGAGAAACAAGCGGAACAATCATCAGGGAATATTTCAAATCTAGCGACACTAGCTTGGAAGATAAGGCAGGAAGAGGTCGACCATCGGATTTCGACGACCAGGCACTATTGGCAGCCGTGGAAGGGGACGAAAACTTGACAACTTGAATGCTAGCCGACAATTTTAATAAGGCCATTCAACCCTCGTTCGGCATCTTAGAAAGTTTGAAAAGGTATGGAAAATAGGTTGTATGAATCCCCCACGAACTCGGCGACTACAATAAAACCGAATGTGTCCGAATTTTCACCGATTTGCTTCAACGAAACGAGCGGAGTCCTTTCTGAAGGATCTTGTCACTAGGGTTAAATCGTAGCTTCTCTTCAAAGTCCTCAAAAAAAAAAAAGGTCTGCGTTTCGCCAGGAGTTTCACCAAAAGGAATAACGAAGGACGTGCACCTGGAAGGCAATGTAGTGTGTTTGATGGAACAGAAGCTGAATCCTCCATTGAAAATCATCTTAAAACAGGATTTATTATTGGTGGAACCCAGCCCAAAATTGAGTATGAATATGATTATCGACACGAATTTTTGTAATCTGAAACTAGAAGGATGTTTTCATTCATAAATTTATAAATATTGTAAACTATTATTAAAATATAACACGTCAAAGAAACGCCTGATAATTATGCAACAACCTAATAATTATATTAATCCTTATTTCCTTTTAGTTCGATAAGAACAGATAGTTATACTTTTTACTTTAAAAAATCTTTAGACATTACCTGATCAATCAATTGGAAATCTGTCAGTATGTAACCAAATACTTTTAATGGATATAGTTTTGTATAATTAATGAATGTATTTTGTGTCTGCTCACCACTTATGTTCCCATAGAAATGGTCTTTTCTCTTATGAATATAATACGGGCTAGCGAAAAATGCAGTTTAAAATTTCAATTATTAAAGATATGTTAATTACGAAATTAATTTTAAGAATTCCTGCAAAAAAATTTCATTTTCATTTGAAGTCAACACAAAATATTCTTAAGCAAACTTGTTCTTCAGAAAAAATACAAAGCCCTATAATTTATTTTGTAGTAGTCCTTCTATTATATTTTATTAATGAATACAAATTTAGGAGTAATATGCCGTATTTTGTATCATGCACAAATAATTACTTAAAAATTAGTACGTACTGAGTTCTGAGAGAAAAAAAAATAAATAGTAACACTAACCATGACCCGCTTTTTATTCCACAAAAACATATTAAACCCTAACTCCAAACAAAATCACACGCATAAATTAATTAGCTTTTTAAAGAAGTAGCATCCTTTCCATTTTCCATCCTTTTTTTCTCTGTGAGTAATCATAATTAATCATGAAATCGTAAAATGATAAAAATGTCATAAATGAAACGTAATTCCAAGCATGATTTTTTTAATGCATTATTAAAGTATTATAGCTCATCTATTAAAAGCCCATTGTTTTTTATAGAAAATCTCAAAATACAATTGCTTTTGTTATCTTGTTGTCAAGGTAACTTTGTTTTTTGCCACAATAAACAATAAAGAAAATAATTTATTCTTCTTTTTTATGTGCGCTGTATTGCATCATTTGAGAAGTAGGACCCTTTTAGCAGCCAAATTCCATTTGCTTTAGAAACACGCAATAATCTGTCACGACAGCCGAGATTTGGGACAGCCGCATAAAACAAGGGTGAAATTTGCATGATTCTTATTGAACTCTGTTCACTTAGAAGGTTTAGAATTAATGTGTACAAATTAGCTGCCTTTGTACTTTGTTCGCTGATGGTCATTTGTGGGTAGAATTTACAAAGAGAATTTATTCTATGACTCTATATAGGCCTTTCTTCAACAAAGTGTTTGTAAGAATATACTAATTGGTTTGAAAAAGACTGTATTCATTAGCTTTGGGGAAATTAAAACATTTCTAAGCCTTTGATCTTGATTGCTGCTTTTGTTATCGAGTAGTGCACTGGAAAAAATTATGAAAATTGTATCCATTTTAATTTAAGCAATAGTACTTAAGATTATTAAATTGCTATCGATGTTTAAAAATCAGCAAGGAACTGGTCATAAAAAAAGTCTTTTAAAATATAATTTTTTTTAAATTTTAGATGAAAGAAATTGAATTAAAAATTAATTCTTTTCCAGATATAGTTAACAGATTTTTAATCAAAGAGAGAATAAAAATATTTTCGCAATAAAGATTCGAAATACGCCTGCCACACACAAATAAATCTACAAAAAAAAGTCATGCTGAAGACGCTTCGAATTTCTTCATCTTCAAAAATTTAAAAACAATTATTTTAATGCTAGTATTATTTGACAGTATTCAATTAGAGAATTAGATTCAAAGAAATTCGTGCTATTTGTGTGTATGTGTATGCTCGAGAGAGAGAATGCATGTGTGAATTGATCTTCCACTTAAACAGCCAGACTGCCAATATGAGATGCTTACATACATTAAAATCACAACGAAATTTGTCCCTGAAATCAGTGACTGTTAATGACACCACCAATGAATTCGAATCTTATCCCTGCCAAAAACCAGATGCGCGTATTATCACTAGCATAATAGTAGAGCTAACAAATGGTCTCTGGAAAAATTTTAAATATCTAACTAACTAACACTGGCACTACAGCCCATGGTGGCCTAGACCATCTGCCAGTAGGCAGATGTTGAGACAGGAGATAGTTTATTCTTACAGGATAAGTTTGTCAGAGCTACTCCCCAACTTTCTACAGTCATATTAGGCTGGAACATATGGTTTAAGGTGGATTCGGAAACACTAGAAACATCCATGATATCGTCGGTACTTGAATGGAAACCTGCGGCACTGAGAGCCAGAGCTCGGCCATCAGGCCTATTTTAAATATCACAGACGAATGAAACAAATTTTTTAAAAATTTTCATAATTTAAGATGCTTTGTATAAATTTTTGGATATTAATTCCAAATATTCAAACTCCATTATTATTTTTTTTTTTTTATATAACCTTAGATTCGAAAGCAATAAAAATGAAATAGCGTACGCAGCAAATAATTTTTTTTTTTGGTGGGAAGGGGGCTGGGTATATCGTCATTGAAAAGAAAAAATAAATTTCTTTAATTTAGATTAACACTTGGTAAAAACTAAAGAATACGATATATCAAATTGTAGTGCCGTTCTTATATCAATTTGGATAATTTCTGAAGAATAGTGATTTCTTGAGCTCTGTACATATATTTTCGTTTCCAAATTTAGATAGATGATTTTCTATTTTTTCACTGTTATTTAATGTACACTTTTCTACTTACAATTGACTTTTTGACCTTTCATCATCAGAGTTAAAATAATTTAAAAGCTACTGTTTCCTCTTACTCATTGTCGAATCGAAAAATTAGAAAAAATAGATTTCAGCAAATTTGAAGTTACAAAATTATAAATTTAACGATTTGAGAGATAGATCGACCCAGATTTCTTGACTACTGTTCATACGAAAGCCGAGAACGATTCAACTCCTCAAAGGGGTGATACAGTCAAATGGGTACTTTGAGATTTGGTTTGGTTTGTCGCTCTGTGGTCATCTTGTTCACACTTTAGGCTAAACAGACCGGGACCTACAGTTTAAAGTGGATTCCGAACCACTAGAAACATCCATGGCACCGCCGGGACTCGAACCCGAAACCTGTGGTACCGAGTGCCAGAGCGCTAGCCACTCGGCCATTCAGGCCCAGGGTACTTTAAGAAGATGCCTAGAAGAAAAAAATAAGGCTTTCTGTAACAAATTATTAGTAGGATTATATAAATTGGTTTTAAAAAGACGGTATTCATTACTATTGTAATTTTTCCCAGGAAACTGTTGGGCTGAGGGGGAGGGAATATCTTTTATAGGGGTGGCCACCTTCTCTATTCCTACAAACACTAACCCAAGGGCCATTTTCAGAGACAGTGATGACTTTTCTATTCTTTTTCCAGAGATTGGTTTTAATTGGAATAATTTATTGTCTTCATAATGAAAAACATTTAAACATTTAAGCATGAGGAGAAAAAAAAAAGTTTTCTTATTTTCTTTTTTTAAGTTTAGAACACTTATAATAATATAATAAAAGAATTATCTTGAAATATTTCCTTTTCAAGAAAATACAGGTGGTGCATATAATCCTTTGCACTCTCCCCCTCCACCCTGGGGTAAATCACTGGCCTTTAATAAAAATAACCTCAGGGGGAAAAAAAGTGGCTTTTCCCTAAGTCTCCAGTTATCAGGACGGATTTAAATTTGTCAGGTTAAAATTACCATTTACGCAAATGTCATTTTGGGGAAGAACGCGCATGCAGATGCAGTACGTTACGCCGACGTTACTTTTGATGACTGAATGACTGAAGTTGTTTACTAATGACAATAACTACAAAAGGACAATAAAAATAATAATAATAAAAAAAAAGAGGCTTAAAAATTCGTTATAATAATTTTAGTTCTCTATAAACATTTTGAGATATTTTTCCATTATTGAATATACTTCTTCAATCTTTTCTTTACAGAAAATAACGACATGCATTTAATTTCATAAGCAGTAAAAGGCAACAGCAGAAAGGCAATATATCTGCATGTGGAACGTTTTTTTCCTACCCGCGGTAACCTTATCTTAAAATATTTCTAAGCGTCCATAGACAGTTCATTAAAGATATCTTTTTTCACTTTCCGCTTCCTCACACACTTTAGCACAATTGGTATCGAACCTCCAGGTCTCTAAAAGCAATGGCTGCTACGGACGCCACCAGCGGATTTGAATCCACTGGTGATGTAGAATCCACTGAGACCTCCTCCAACTGGGCTCGTTAATACTGGACCTCGAGTCACCCATTAAGTTATATTGAAAGAATAATATCACAAAATGTTTATAGTGAACTAAAATTATTATAAGAAATTTTTTAAATAATAATAAAAAAAAAACAGAAGCTTAAACATTTGTTATAATAATTTTAGTACTTTTTAGTGATTTTGTGGTTGTGTCCTTTATAATAAACTGATATAAATTTAAATTCGTTTGAATGAATGAAAAAAATGCAAAAAGTTATCAAAGCTTATGATTGTGTATCTCCGTTATCTGAACACATTGCTTGTTGATTTCAGTGACTATGGTAATGACCTTTAAAAGAAAACACGTACTTTTTAAAGTACATAAATTTGATTATCGATCAACAGAGTTAATTCGAATTTTAGTTTATTTCAGTCAAAGCATAAAAAAATCAAATTTTGGATCGATTTATCTTTTTAGGCAATATAGCTGCTAAATTTTGCATGGTAAATACTATTTATTCGATAATATCTTTTAAAAAGAAATGCAGTTCATTATTGGAGCTTTATGGGGAAAAAAAGGCAAAAATTTTAGTATGCCCTAATTTCCTACCAATAATCCATCGATTATATGCTAAAAATTTAAGAAATTTCATGATGTGGTTTATATGTCGCTAATAAACATTTTTTTTCTCCATAAATATTTTTTTGGAAGTTTTATAAAACCTATTTTATTAAAATCATCACATAAAAACATTTAATACCGAAAAATATTGAGAGATCTTTGCATGGGATTAAGCATTAAGAAAAAAAAACATAACTGTTGAAGATGACAGAAAGGAGACGTATTTTTATAAAAATATAAATTGCCTAAAAAATAATAATGATAAAAGTTTACAAATTGCGAAGACCCTCCTATATCGGCGTATGCCAGTGGATGGAAAAGGACATAGAACTTTATATAACACTTAGCGTTCTAATTTTTTTCTATGACATTATTCTTAACCAAAAAAATTACATATTCTAATTGATTATTCCATAATTAAACTGGTGTTGCCGTCTGGTGGAATAATTTAGAAATTTTCTTTCAATTAAATTTAATTGTTAAAAAACTAAATTAAACTTAATTATTCAAATTAAATTTAATTATTATTTCAAATATTTTAATTTTTGAGTTTATGATATTGTCTTCTTTTTTATATTCATGTATTGTTTGTTTCAAATAATCTAATATGTATATTTTACTTTCTAAATTTTGTATGTATAAATAGTTAATCGGAAATTGTTTTTGTTTACAATTTGACAAACCACAATTCTTAATTTATCAGTGTGATGCATTCACAATTAAAATTTCTTCTTGACTCCTTTGTACTTTTTATCGACATTTTTCCTGGTAAAATTTATCAAAACTCAAAGTCAATCGAAACTTCGAAAAAATGCTCAATAATAATTTTTTTTTGACTAGAGTTTTTGTTAATATATTAGAAATTTATACGAAAAAAAAAAAAAAAGATTAACACTTCAATTAGCAGATTAACACTTTACAAAATTTAAGATTAACACTTTAATTCAATGTATTAAAACGGTTATGTTTAACTTTCGGTAACCGAGCAAAGCCGGTCTGATAATTTGAAAATAGGAAGCAGTTGGAAGGTTATGCGGTCAGTGAGGTAGGGTGGTCTTTCTTTTACGAAATTACATATCACCGGGTGTTTTTCTTTCCTCTATATATACCTCTTAGATATTAGGATGATTGTTAAGCATGGTCAATAATGTAGCATCATCTAGTAGTATCTTTTATTACTCCCAATCAATGAATGTGACAGTATCATTTAGCTTTTGGGTTGATTCTTAAGTGTTTTCTACTTTATTCTTCTAATAATACCTTCCAATGAAACAAATATCTAGGCAACTTCAGATAAACAGCTATGTTAAGTTAAAAATAAGAATTAAAACTCTTTACAGAAGACCAAATTAATAATTAATTGCGATAGTGATCAAACAATATTTTCATATTTTCAAAAAAAGCTATATTTTGGGTATTGATTAAAATAAATAACAACATAAAAATTTTAGTATACTATAATTTATCTTTTTTTCCATAGTGATATTTAATATCTTGTAAAAATATTTTCAAAAACTCAATTAAAATTGAGGAATTTTTTATTTAGGAAAAAAATTATTTCGACTGTTGCAAAATTTTTTTAAAAACAAAGACTTAGCTATTAATGAACCATATTAATTAATTTTGTTAATAAATTATATAACACATGAGCTTTCGCACTTATTCTTCGAGCTATAGCACTTACGTGAAGAAATATTTATAATTATGAAAGATAATAAGGATATTTATAATTATGAAAGATAATAAGGATATTTATAATTATGAAAGATAATAAGGATATTTATAATTATGAAAGGTAATAAGGGGGGGGGATACTAAATACTAAATCTCAAACTCCATTCTTAGGAGTGTACGTTTCAAATTGTGGTGGTACAATGTGGCTACTATGTATCACTTCTTCGTGATACGTGCTCTTGTTTATGCTGAATTTGCTACCTGTACTGTTCTAGCGGCCGACTCTCTCAGGTCAAAGTGCCCCGTTATAGGAAAAAAATATTTATTTAAAATAAAATATTATTGGTAAACTTATCGATAAAAAGGGGGAGGGGATTGATTCAAGGTTGGAGTGTCCTAGTTAGAAGCTACGTTGTGTGTCTTTGGTATCATGAGTAAATTGCATTTCTTTGTGTGATGGTAAAAAAAATGGAATATGATATTTAAACTCGTTTTGAGTTTGCGTGGGATGCTCGTAAAATATGCCAAGGTAAATAAATTAATGGTGCATCAATAAAAATATTTATGTACGCAATGGAGTAAGTGGGTTATTTTCGAAATGTTTCATTTGCGTGTTGGTGTTTCCAATTATCTTGCCTTAACAGTACTTCAATTGATATTGCTGCAGGAAAAAATAATGAAAAGAGACAAATGCAGGAAAAAATAAGATATAATCCTTTAAGTTAATCATTTTCCAATATGCAGATTAATTTTTAAAGTAAATTCTTACTATTTTTTTCGAAAAATTATTGCAAAATGAACAAGAAACTATAAAAACATTTTGCTACGCTGCTTCAGACAATATGTATTTTCAGGCAAATTTTAATTAGATGTTTATCGCAACTGTTATCACTCTGCTTAAAAATATGCTACAACAACCTTAATGCCCTCAAGGTACATCTGTTTGAAAGCCTTTGTATGTAAATATGTTTTAAAAATAAAGGAATTGCCAGTTGATTGTTCCAGTGAAAGATGGTTATGAAATTAAAATGAATATTTCAAATATTAATTTCTTAAGTTATGGTCCTAATGTTGTGATGTCTTACTTGATTATTGCATAACACATGTTAGTTCTCTTCGAGCTATAGCACTTATGTGAAGAAATATTTATAATTACGAAAGCTAATAAGAATACGCTCTTTTTCGGGGGAAGGGAGGGGTCATTATACTAAATACTAATCTTATAACAATGGGTTTACTGTAAAATTACCTAATATCTCATTTAGATGTGATATTATTTAATTTCATTTTCACTTTAACGTTTAACATTTTCACTTAATCGTTTTTTCCTATACTCTACTCACATTGGCTTGACGTAAATCGCCCCATAGACTAATGGAGGCTAAAAAAGAAAGCCCCGTCCAAATTTGAATGCTTAAGCTATGAGCGTCGTTCACGAACACTTTCCAAATTGGTTTGTTTCAATACGAACAAAGAACGTAAAACTTGAGAGAACGTTTGCCAACTCTCTGCAAAAGAAAATTTCCACTCCGAGTAGTATCGGTTTTTAGTCAAGGTCATGCATGAAAGGATTTAAGACCTTCCGAAAGATGACCGGGAACTCACTGGTAACAGAAGAATTTTTTTTTCGAAGTCACTCTGACATACTTGAAAAAAACATTCGCGAGTGACGCTCGCGGATCGAGCATTCAAATGTAGACGCAGTGAAATACTTCAAAAGTTAGAACAGCTGATCTTTCGTGTTTGGGATTATTTTGAAGTGTTCTTACTATATTGAAAAAAACTACCGAGAGACTTAAAACAATTATATACAAGGTATACTGATAAATGAAACAATTAATGTACTAGCGAGGTGCTTTTTCTAAAGGTAAATTGAGGTAGAACAATTGCAATAGAGCTCTCCAGACTTTAGGCAATGCACTATAAAATACTTTGAGTATTTGCACTGTAAAATACTGTAAAAATTATTTTAATTTAAGTATTAAAGTTACTTTAAGTATTAAGTCATGCTTGACAAATTAGAGGAGTCAAAAAGTTAAAAGGATTCCTCACAATATTACAAATGGCATTGAAATCGAAAATCGCTATTACAACGAATGGAACGAAAATATTTAAATATTTTCTAATAATCATTATAACCATTAATAATAACCATTAAATTATTTTCCAACATTAATCTGTTGAGAAATATTTCAATGGCTACTGGAAAATATTTAAACATTTTCAGCAAGGTACCATTTGAAAAAAAATTTCCCGATTTCAGTGACAGCAAATTTCATCAAGAATCCTTTTAACTTTTCAACAACAGGCTTAACTTAATGTTTAAAGTAATTTTAATAGCTGAATTGTTGACGATGAAGAGGTTTCTCATATTTAGCTGTTATCTGGCGAAAAATTTCCTATTGTTCAAAAGCAGGAGAAAGTTAAATATTATTATTTATGCTTATCTATTTAATGAATGACTTTGTGTGAAAAATTCATTTAAAAGATTTCAATAAATAATTGATAGAAGAAAATATCAGCTTTCATTTTATCCTAAATAGATAATTTTCAAATATAATTACAATAAATGACAAAAATTTTAAAGGATCAGTGTAATAATATTTGATACAGCAATGAATTTCTTTAAAAGTACATTTTTTTCACTTTGCACAATCCTATCTGTCTACAATTCCTGTCGCAAGTTAAAATATTCAATATCTTTTATATTATGTATGCTTTCTTTATAGCATTTTGAATATTTTAGAAAAATCTTCTTTCAAGTGCTTATTAATTTAAACAAAGCCTATTGTATTACATTTAGGTGCATTTCGTGACATGTGTGAGTTGTACAGCTTTGAGTAATTCCTTTTTCAGACGGTGATCTGTCTCCATCAGACAGTGAGTAGTTTTCGACAGAAGAGTTGCGCAATATAAGCAGACATTTTTCTAAATATCGACAGATATCGACACATGAGAGGAAGAAGAAAACAATATTCAAACGTCGATTAAATTTTCAGGAAACTCTACAACTTGAGTGTTGTCGATTCGAATATTTTCATGCCAATAAACAAAAGAAAATAAAGGGACAAAAAAGGGTTATAAAGTTTGATTTTTATCACGCGAAGGGGACATGCGACGAGAAGAATATTTGACTTACGGTTATCGAATGTCGATAATGCATTAGACATGAAACGACTGGTAAACTTGCCAACTCACGGAAAGGGCAAACCTTAATTTTAACCCTATTTTAATGGCTAACCCTAGCCCTAATTTAATACCGAAGATAAAAGACATGATGAAATATTAACAGATTTTTCTCGCAGCGTCATATTGTGGGATCCGCTCAAAAATTCACTGTCAAATTTTCTATCTCAAATTGTTGTTGAGTATTTCACCAAACATCAATCTTGATTACTTTCGAATGGTTTTTAATATTTAAATCTAAAGGCTTTATACAAAATTCATTTTCAGTATCCCTTTTCAATATCCTACTCGTGGCTCGGATGAAAAGATCACTGCTAGCGCGTAGGAAAGCTCAGAATTTGAATCCGCTGGTGGCCCACGTTACGGTCACTGGGTTCAGAAATGAGGAGTCTCGATGACGATAGTGGCAAATTATGTAATAAGCTTCTCGCCACAATATGTTGGCCTACTTTAAAATGGCTGTTATGGGCTGTTTGCTGCTGGGTTTCTCATTCGAAGCTGTCATGTACATAACTTACACCTACACTTTCGAAGCTTATAAAATATACGTGTCTATTCTAGACACAGGTATGGTAAATTTGTAGGCTGGAAATCCTACCTCTGATCTCAAGAGAAAAAAGGAGGATAATAATTATTTCATGAAGCCATTTCTAGGATGTTCTTATATATATATATATATATATATATAAGCCTTTTAATTCCAAATAATACTGGTTCAAAGGTCCTGGAATTTGAAAACAACAAACATGTCTATTGTTGTTAAATGAATACCTTTATTTCACAACTTTATTGTATAGAAATCTAGATAATTTCTTGCAGGAAATCATTAATTATCTCAAAAGATATAGTTTCATCCCCTATGTTTTTCCCTCTAGTGCATCTGGATCCTCGTGTTCTACTTGTGACTAGGGTAGGAAAGAGGGTAGCTGTCCGGTATTTGCGTACCTTAAAGAAATAAACCCGAAAAAACCGCCATCAAGAAGACTTATTACAGATACGAGATGCTTTTATGCATTGTCACATTTGCCAACAAGTCCCTTTGTCTTTGAAAGCAGTGCCTGTAACAAGCACCGGCAACAGATTTGAACCTGATACCACTGTAAAACGTTATCATTGGTACTGGTAACTACTAATCCGGCAACATCCATGTTAGCTTTGGTTTCATTTACAATTGATGAGCGTCTTAATTATGCAGCAAACAAAAACAGTCAAATATAAAAAAAAATCATGTTTAGAAAGGATATGGGTTTCTAACTACATAAAAAAAAATCTAAAAATCAAATTTGTATTATTTTTACTCATTTATACATTTCTAATAATGAAAAAAAAAAAAAAACACATTTAATCTACTATTAGTTCACACTCTCCCTATACATATTTATATATCTTGTTCAAATTTTCAATTGTTCATAAAATACTTTTATTCATCCACTCAAGTTCAAATATATTTTTAAACTTGTAGTGGATGACACGTGATGTTAATATATTTTTTGCAAATATTAATTCTTAATTAACTTTAATTAATTTTAGTTTCATATGGGAGAAAAAAATTTAATTGAAGAACTGGGCTGCACGACTCACTGGAAAGGTTCCTTGCAATAATGAAGTATTACAAGAGATGGATAGAATGAGAAATTATAGACCACCATCAGCTTCATAAATTCTTCATTTTTTCATTAAAAAAAAAAAATAGAAAGCGAATAAATAGTAACAAACAAAAATAATAATCCATCACCCTATATATAGAGGAAAATTTAAAATTGCAAGGAAATTCGCTTTCTATTTTGCCACTTAATAGTGTGATTTTGTCATATGTATATACATATTTATATTAATTATAATTATTTAATAAAAAGTAATTAATATAAAATTTTTCTTTGTCGACCTAAGTAGGAATTGACTTTAAAAATTTTTTTTATATTACTTGTTACTGCCATAGTAAAATCAATTGCAGCTCCTGTCCCAATTGAAATACATAATTGAACTGAAATACTTCTTAATACTTCTACAGAAATATAAATAAAAAAGAATGACAGTTCGAAAAATAGCTCCAGATTTAGCAACAAATAAAAAACGCTTATGCGATTTTTTTTCATGATAAAATCAATCTTATTCAATAGCGTGCATTAATATTGACACTACTGCATTTTACCTTTATTATTTTGTTTGCTAGGCTCATGTTTTTTTTTTGACCCCGGAAGTCTCGTGGTGTACTGATATAAGTCACAAACAACCCACCTATGCGGGGCAATGTTCCCTTACGGAAGGACATGGTTTTAGTTTCAAATGTTCATGGTATTGGGTAAAAAAAAACAACAATTTTGGATCATGTCGCCCGGATAACACAAACGCCTTTATACATTTTTAATAGCCTGAATCATTATCAGACTCAAGCTAGCACTCGGTCCCCGATATTTTCCCACATTTACTACATTTTACCCAAAAAAGTAAGACCAATAATTTTGTATGAAAATATATTAATTTTTCTGAAGCGAATATTTCTGAAGAATAAAATAAAAAAGGAAAAAGCAGAAAAAAAAACAAGATGAATCGTTGAAGCTATTGATCGACTAGATCGCAAAAATTTAAAAGAAAAAAATTTTTTTTTTGAAACTTTGAAAATTTTTTATTATAAAGCAGAAACAACATAAAAGAAAATTGAAGTTCACCTTTTATTAACAAAAAACGAATAAGCATTACCATTTTGTAACTGCCATCCTCAGTCAGAAAAATAACAAGAAACGGAAAGAACCTTGTATCCAAAAGCTTGGTTTTTGTACTATATCTTTTTTACAAAAACAGTAGTTTGTTTTAATATACTACTGTGCCGAAAAAAGTAAGACCAATTATTTTTTTTTTTTTTCAAAAATTCCTTATTTATTCTTCCAAATTTATTTCATCGCCTTCAAAGTAATCCCCTCCGGGCACACTTATGCCAACTTTTTTTTCCAATCCTCAATGCATGCTAAAAAGTCATTGGCAGGGATGGCCTTCAAAACGCGCGGTGATTCACATTGAATCTCTTCAATCGACTCAAAACGGTGTCCCCGGAGCGGTCTTTTGAGTTTAGGAATAGACAGAAGTCGCACGATGTGAATACGGTGGTTGTGAAACGACATGGGTTTCATTTTTGGCGAAAAAGTCACGAAGAATCAATGCAGTGTGAGCTGGAGTATTCAGTGTTTTCGGTACCAATCGAGATTTGACGTGTTTGAGGCCCAAAATGGAATTGACCGATCCTTTTGAATTTCCAACATCAGCAGCAAGGTCTCTAATTGTAAATCGACAGTTTTCAAGCACCTAATCTTTTAATGTTTTGGACGTGAGTTTCATCGGTCGAGCAGAGGGCTCTTCGTCTTCAGCGCGTTCTCTGCCTTCTTTGAACTGTTTATACCCCTTGTAAACATTTCTTTCCGATATAGAAATGCACAACGAATGCCTTCTGCAACATTCTATACGTTTCCGCAAACAAAATTGAATGCAAGTGCTTTGCTCAATTCATTCAGGCATTTCAAAATCGCCGGAATCAGTTTTAGCGTCTCACATAGCTAAGCGTAACTCAAACACTAATGAATACTTTGACGCGAAATTTCACACAGATGTCAAGGACAGTGACAGCAACCTCAAAAAAAAAAAAAAAAGAAATTCCATAAGCCCCGTTAATTTTAAATTGAAAAGTGGTCTTACTTTTTTGGATACAATGGCAGATTTCTCTTCGCGATTATATTAGGCTTGGCCCTCCAACACTTCTTAATTTGAGTATGTCTGAAATATTTTATCCTTGCCTGATGTTCCATTGCTTATTTCGTGTGTAGAAGCTTGCAACACACTGATGGCTTGCGACTTTTCAACTTTAATTCCGTTCCGTTTTTTAAGTACTAGAATCATTGTCTTTCAATATAAGTAATTTTGAATGGGATAATTTAAATTGACAAAAAAAAAAAAAAAAATACTGCCAAAACAATGTTTTCTTTTAAATGTAAGTTTACAAGAAATTCTCGGTATTATAAAATATTATACAAGGTTTACAGAGTAAAATAAGTAGTGAAAATAATCCATGACAAAATATTAAAAACTGAAATAAATGGTACATTTAGAAGAACACATAACAAAAGGCTAACTCCTCAGCACTACAGTCCATGTTGGACAATGGCCGTTCGCCTACTGGTAGATTCCGAAACGGGGGTCTATTTCTTTTTTATGTGGTAGGATTGGCAGCCCAACGCTCTACAGTCATATTAGACAGGGACCTACGGTTTAAAGTGGATTTCGAACCACTACAAACACCCATGGCAACGAGCGCCAGAGCTCTAGCCACTCGGCCATCAGGCACAACACTACCAAAGAGAATAAATAAACAAAAAATAGAGCGAAAGGATTGAAGCACGAATTTACAAAAAGCTGTAAAAGTAGACATCTTATTAAGTAGTTGAAAAACGGTCGGTGATCATTTGACTTTTCAGGGTATCGGTTCTTTCCTTAATATTTTCCTAGACTGTTTAAACCTGAAGAGCTAAAAAGAATGTGATTAATATGCTGCACTCCCCTACATTGAAATTGCAAAGATCGGTTGAATAAAGTTCAATAGAATAAATAGGAATTAAAATGTTTCTTCTTAAATAGGAATTAAAATGTTTATGTCCAGTTAATAACTGAGTAAGTCTCAATACAGGTAAAAAATAACAAATTATGACTGAGAAGCTTTTGAGGAAGAGGGAAAGTATTTCTTCCTGACAGAGGCATTTGACTACTATATGCTCAATTTAGTCCACAAATTATTGGTTTTGCCTTCGAGTGTCTTCTTATAAAAGGATTTTTATATACTAACATTAACATTGTCCCATTTTGTTGGATTTTTTTTTTATTTATTTATTTTGCGAGCCAATCTGCTCTTTTTTTGTCGAAATTGTATGCATGACCCACGAGATCAAATGCAAAATATACAATTATATTTTGTTCAGTAAAGATAAGAGTTTTTTAATGTTAAGAATAGTATTATACGATGCAATATTTGTCATTCTGAAGAAGACACAAGTCCACGCAAATTACACATTTTGAATAGGAACATTTTTTTCTTTTTTTTTTTTTTTATTGCAAATGTAATGTTTAACACTTCATTACTAAACATGGTACATTCCTTATGAATTCTACATTGATGGTATTTTAATTTATGGCCATTTTTAAATATGACGTAGGCAAAACCAGATTTGCTATACTGATGGCAATAAAATAAATAATCTATTGGAATGCCTTCAATAAAATTGTTGTAAGTAATAATGTTGATTAGATTTCTCTCAATGCTCAGACATTGAATTTTTATATTGACCCCTAATCTTAATTCAAACGCCAATGTTAGATCAAATCATGGGGAAATAGGTATATGTCAGCCACTTTGATGATTTCTGATCCAATTATATAACAATATTCAGCAAGATATTGTACGCTATATTAATACTTTACAAAATAAATGAATCGCTCAAACCTAGACACAAAAAGAAATTCGTCAGCTGTTATTAGCATAATAACGATTTTTCGATTACACAGTACTGCTGCACCTTTAGGCTGGGGATCTCATTATGAAAAACCAATCAATTGACTTGTCGTCGAAAATTAGGCACATTAAATATTAATATAAATTGATTTCCTCCATTGAATGAATAACTATTTTTAGTCTATCAATAATTTGCGTGATCACTTTTCTCCGCAACATGAGTTAATATTTATTTTTCCTTCTCTTTATAAGCACAGGTGATCCAGTATGTAAAGCGTTGGGTTTTGGAATTAAGTTAGCTTGGTTCGAAATACGGCAAGCAAAGCCATGTGTTTGCGAGAGTGAGGATTCTTAACCTGTTTTCGTACCAGGGGTCTTCTTCCACTAACGAAATGGGAACCTTGGGACTTTTCGTCAGAATAGTAATTTAAAATACGTTAAAATAAAATCAAAAGTAATTCAGGTACATTAAAAACAATTAAAAATAAATTACAAGGGTTTTTTTTTTCCTAGGCACTATAAATAACAAACATAAAGTATAGGATAGCTTAAATTTATATTAAGAAATACCTCTCAGAGCGAAGTCAGACCATGGCTTATTAATCAGGAAACCATGAACTTTTTATGGGTCCACTAGCTCGGCTTAAGGAGATCTGCACTAGCATCTTCTTTTCTATCTGCTCATGGGTTCGTAACTAACAGACCAGGGATTCTTTGAAAGTCCAAAGGCTTGGTTCTAAGAGATTTGGAATTGTTGTTAATTTTGATTGAAATCATTACAAGATTTTTAAAAAATGCGATTTCTATTAGTAACCTCAGATACATTTACTACTATTAGAGTTTATTCGTATGAAAAATATTGTAATTAATTAATGGTTTAGTTAAAAATAACGATAATGGTTATTTTTCCTCGCAAAATCGCGGACCCCATCCCTAGAACCAAGCCTATAGACCCGCAAGAAGTAGTTTAAGCCTGGTCGAGAATGCATGGCCTCTAGGAAAAGGTAAAAGAAGATCCAAATCTTTTAGAACCAAGCCCTTGAACCAGCAAATAATCCGTGGTTGCTTGCGAACCCAATGGCTTATGGAAAAGGAGATGAGACTGCAGATCTCTTTAAACCAAACTCATGGACGCACAAAAAATTCATGGTTCCCTGATTTAGAACCCATGATTTAAAGAAAAAGAAGAGTTTAAATTTTCCAGAACAAAGCCCAAGTATCTGGTAGGAATTCGTAAATTAATTAAGAAACCTATGGGCTTAAAGAATTATAAAATTACTAGATGATACCCCTGAGGGGAAGAGTTAATTCAAAATTGTAGCGCCAAATGCTGGTGCAGTACAGTAAGCGTCCCCTTCTCCTGTGATGTGACCACATCATATCATTCAGTGATACGCATAGTGGATTATGAGGTATGGTCACGAGCTTACAGTACTGCACAGGCTTTGTGGCACTACAAAATTAGTGGATGATGGAGTATGACCGCATCATCCTCCACTATGCATATCACTGAATCTGCTACATATCTGATGTTCAAGCAACAAATGGCATTAGGTTAAAAGGGCATTTGAAAATTACTTTTAAAAATGGCGTTTTAATGAGACGTGACAATTTGGTCAACGCTGATGCTTAAAAACATTTTGTCCGATATCTGAAAGTTGCAATGACTCTTTCAAGCATAAGAAACTCACCTGTGGAATCTGCCCCCTGCGCCAAGATCCGCACGAGCGCCTGCAAGATCACGATCGCTGTCAGCCAAATCACCATCACCTGATCCTTCCGGTCATCGTTGCTGGATCGCCTGACCACCACCTGCTGCTGCTCTCCCGCAGGGATGCAAATGAACCCGAGCAGCGTCGCCGCTTCCCCACGTTGTTTACACGCCGTCTCCAAGGTTACCGATAGCTTGTCAATGCGACATCTAAATCCTCAATCATTAGCGACAAAATGTCCTCCGTTCTTTTAATGCTCCTTTTAAGTGTGTCATTGACTAAGAACATATTTTGGTTGTTAGGGCAGTTGTTCTAAAAATGTGTGTGGGGGGGGACATGATCCCGATGGGTAGAGTAAAGCAGGCATATGTTGGATTTATTTCCAACACATAAAAATAAAATATTGTGAAAGAATTTTGGCAGATTATAAGCTTTCAGTTACAAATTTTAACTTTTGAAAACTTGGAGCCTGATGGCCGAGTGGCTAGCGCTAGGTACTCCAGATTTCGGGTTCGAGTCCCGGCAGTGTCATGGATATTTGTTAAAAATCCACTTCAAGCCGTAAGTGCCGGTCTAATAGGATCATGGAGCATTACGGGGTATTGTTACTCAGCGTCCGTGGCTTATCTTCAAATTACCTGAATTCTCTGGGTCGTGCTGAGTGAGTAACGCCGGTGCAGCCCTTATGACATAAAAAATTTCTGTCTAAGTATTTTCCAGCTGCATTATAGGAAAATTATTTTTAATTCCTACTTATCTTTTGGGCTACTTTGCGCGCCTTGATGGCCAAGTGGATGGAGCTCTGACCTTTGGTACCCCAGATTTCAGGCTCGAATCCTGGTGGAGGAATAGATGTTTTTAGTGGTCCAAAATCCATGTTAACCGTAGGTATTAGTCTAATTAGTGCAATTGAACGCAGAGCGACAAAGGGTAGTAATAGAAGGGATGCATCGTAAGGTGATCTAGAAAGCTCTGGTAATGTATCAGATAATTATATTTCTTATATTAATCTAAATCCTACTTCAATCCGATTAACTAATCCCATTAAATTTATACTTTATAGTATAAATAAAAAAAGATAAACACTCACTGATCATGTTAATAATGAATATTTTCAATTTTAGCAAAAAAAAAAAAAATTATTTTTCTGAAACAAAAGCATATTTGAAAAAAAAAAAAAAAAATGATTCATTAAGGGGCTAAAAATTAAGAGGTTACGGTTAAAATAAATGTGTAGGATGTTCTACATTGTTGTAAAATTATATGTTGTCCCCCTTAAAAGAGAACAATTTCAGTTAAAATAATAGCAACTATATATATCACTGGATGATCCTGAAACCCCTGGTGATAAATTAGAAAATTACAGTTCAGATTCTAATCATAAGTAAAACAAATTAAACCTTATTGGCAATAACAACGCCACATCTTCGATTTTATAAAAAAGAAATTCTTCTGCAACAAAATTATATTTGGAAAAAAAAAATCAGATCCTTCAAGGAATTGATTTAAAAAAAATCACGATTTCTTATAAGGTATTTTTGTGGCCATTTATTGTTATTATTCTGCTATGATCGAATCAAAAATCAATATTTCTTAGTAATCTTGAGAGAACATTTCTCATTTTGTATTAGATGAAAGCAATCGTTAAAAACCACACATCCATTCCGACGTTCGTATGTGTAATAAGTTATTGTTCCAGTAAAATTAATTGTAATTAAAATTAAATTTTAAATAATATCACTTTTGTGTCTTTGTGTATTATTAAAATAAACTACCAATATTTAATGTTGAATAGAAGGACAACGGACTTTTTTCTTCCTGAGAGTCCACTCAGAGGTGAAGATGAAGAGTTCGAGCGTCATTGTTTTATGGTATATATAGCACATATAACACGACGCTACACAGCTTCAGAAAATAAAACTTATTAACCGTTTTTTTTTTTTTTTTTTTTAGAATCGCGTCTATTCAAGGAATAATCTTTCCTTTCTTCAGTTCTAGCATTGATCATTATCAATTAGATTAATAATGATTTTCCGATGTGTCCACATTTTCTGTAGATTTACACATTATTCTATAGATTTAGTCTAGTGTGAATGAGTAGTTTTCTTTTCTTGGGCGGCATTGCAAATTTAACATTAAAAACCAGTGCGAAATTCAATGAACTCTTTCCCACAACTTTACGCTGGAGGGACAGGCTTGATACCCCTAAACCTTTTCAAATATCCGGAGATTGGAAAATGAAAATTCCTGTCAGATTTGGGTTGGTTTTGGGCTCTACGGTCATTTTGTGCACACTTTGAACTAATTAGACCGAGAGCTACAGTTTAACGTGGATTCCGAACCACTAACAAATATCCATGCCACCACCAGGATTCGAAACTGAAGCTTGTGGTATAAAAGGCCACAGCACTGGCCAATTGGCCTTTATGCCGCTTCCTGTCAGAATAAGAGTCCCAAAGTCAGTCACTACAACAGCGTAAAAAAAAAAAAAAAAAAATTCAACCATGTAAAATTCGCCATACACTAAAAGTTACCACATTGTCGTAAAGACCAATTTATCCTAAACTGGGAAATTTTTTAATGAATATTGGTCCAATTTCGAAATTTTATTGTATACAATTTAGCCCTTTAGAAGTAACCTTGAAAATTTTAATGAAATTCGAGGCCGCGCACTCATACAACTTTGAGGTTATATGTATATAGACTAGACCATATAATCCGACATTGCTTGGCGTCAGAAAGTAAAACCTAATAATTCTTTTATATTAAAGAGATAATTTCAGGGAGTCTTATATGAAAAAGACATGTTCCTTTTTCAATTCTTTCTATTAACTCACACTCTCCCTATATATATTGTTCAAATTTTCAATCTTTAAATTTTCAATCTTTAAAAAATACTTTTTATGCATCCACTCAAGTTCAAATAGCTTTTTGTGAACTTGTAGTGGATGACACTTGATGTTAATACAGTTTTTCAAATATTAATTCAGTAATTAAATTTAATTAGAGTTTGTTTTTTTAGATTGAAGTTGTATATATCTACCAATAGATGGCGCCATATAAACTTAAAAAAATGAATGAAAATTATTTATGCAGGACTTTCTGTAATAGAGTGAAAAAAAAATTAGGAATTGACTTTTAAAAATGTTTTTTTATATTACTTGTTTTAACTCAACTATTCTAACCTAAATTAATTGGCAATATGCTTCAAGTTACAACTTTGGCGTCTTCTTCCGAGATATAGGAGATTAAACCGAAATATTTCTAATATTATAATTTCAATGTAAATTTCTTATTAAAGAAAATGTTTGGTGGTTGAAATTCAGCGATTACCGTTTTGTTTATTTATTTATTCGATTATTTATTTTTTTATATCACCCTGTCTATGAACAGTACAACGGCTTAAAAATGCCAATCATGGAAAAACATCCAACCACTAAAAGTCGTTAAATTTATGTAAAATCTAGTTGGGTAGTTTAACTAATATTGATCCAATCTCGAGGTTTTTTTTCAGTTGATTTAGGTTTTATATTAGAAGCACTACTGCAAATTTTGATAAAATTTGGTTTTAAATTGTGATCTGCATAAGGCACACAAACTTTGAGAAATGTATAGATTCATATGGATATAGAAGGAAATACGTATGGATAAAGAATTAAGTATATATTGTATTTTACCCTGACATAAATCTGAGATTCTCAAATTTCTCACTTCTGACCCACAACGTTGATCAGAAAAGAAACTGCAGATCTTCCACTTTATTCGCTTTTAGTATATTAGCTATAATTGACATTTAATTATAGTGTTCAAAGTAAAACTAAAACCCAGAATTTATTTTGTCGAAAAATATTGAAAGTACAAGACCAAAACAATTTAAAAGCACTTGCAATTAATCAATATAATTGATATAATGAAAAGAGAATTCTCCGTGATAAATAAAACTTCAAAATTAGTAAATAAATCCAATTAGGAAACCACTCTCCAGTTCAATTAGAACTTTCTCTAGAAATATCTTGACTTGAACAATATTTTAATTTTATAGCTGCTAATATAAAAAATTAATCTGGATAGAAATTTTAAGGGCAAAAAAAAAAAACCTACAAAAATACTAAATTGAGAAAGTACTAATCACGCAGATTTAATGTGTTGCGGACAAGGAAGACATTTGCATGGTTTTTTTTTTTTTTATTTGTTCAAATTTAAGTTTAAAAGCTTTATTTAAATAATCCAAAACTGAACTTATTCAATTCCTTCTATTAGCTCACACACTCCTATACTCTTTTCAATCGTTCATAAAATACTTTTATTCATCCACTCAAGTTCAAATACATTTTTTTAACTTGTAGTGGATGGCACTTGATATTAATGCAGTTTTTTCAAATATTAATTCAGTAATTAAATTTAATTAAATTTTAGTTTTTTTTAGATTTAAGTTACATATATCTACCAATAGATGGCGCCAGATAAACTTAAAAAAATGAATGAAAATTTATAAAGGACTTTCTGCAATAGAGTGAAAAAAAAAAAAAAAGTAGGAATTGACTTTAAAAATTATTTTTTTATATTACTTGTTTTTATTCTACATTTTGATATGACCCTCTCAAAATAACTTGGTTACAACTAAGTTTTTAAAATAAACAATAATTGTTAACTTTAAATTTAACGGTTAATAAAAATCAGACCTTAATTCATTTATAACATTTATTTAATAACATATACAATCGTATCAAAAAAAGAACACTAAAATGATTTAAAAAAAAAAGGTGTAGAAATCATGGTTCAGGGATAACATTTGCTTAAATACAATACCACAGAAAATAGTACTAAAAAGATCACTGTATTAAAAGCCAGATCTGAATCTAATTGGAGATGCCAGGCTTTTAAAATGGGTATTTCCGCGGCCTTCTCACTCATTTCTCTCTTTTTTATGTTTGTGATTTTCTTCAGGTCTTCAGAAATCTTTTCTTGGAAAGGCGAAACCTGAACGAGGATGTCATCCGAAGCCTTGATTATCAGTGCGTACAGCAGAACCCACTCGACACATATGTTACTCAAGTTGGCAGGTTGATCCGTCAGGGCATTAATTGATGTAAAGAACTCAATCCAACACTGCAGAAGAACAATGAATATCTCCCAAGACAGGTCGTTTAACTCGCCAATCATAATTTGGCATTCGTCCACGGCATCATAAGGTTTGGGACACTCTGTTTCCCATTTTTTAATAAAAAAAATTAAGTAATCGCACTTGTAAAAGGCCTCTACTACAAAAAGAGTTCCAGTTGTGAAGTAGATACTTTTCGGTACGAAAGTAGTCAGACAATTGAGGGCGAATTTCGAAATCGTGACGAATAATGAACTGTCGGGTCCAATTGAAAAAAAATGCGTCATCCAATCCCGATCGTCTTCCGTCTTAAAAATCTCTCGAATGGCGGTGCTCAATATCACGACAAAGACTATCAAATGGGCGATGTGGTGCTTCCAAGATTTAATGGGCACTCTTCGATCTTCTACATCAGTGCAAAAGTCTCTGTTGAAACTCTTTTTTAACAGACTCGTCCAAAGAAGAATGGGCAGAAAAATCTCCGAAACCAGCACCAGAAAGGTGTGAAAAGGTGAACTTTCTCTTGTGAAATTCTGAACACTTATTTTCAGTACATAAGCCGAGTAGACTGTCGCATAAAATAGTACACAACTGATTTTTGCTGCCAGTGAATCAAATCCCTTTATTCCTATCAATAAAAGAAGCTTCTCATAAAAATACAAAACATTTTGGCGACCCTGTCGAGGTGGAAGATATTCAGATGCAGTATCCACATTCTGTTGCTCCGTAATGCGAAAGAGATCTCTCGCGACGTCGTTTGTTGAACGTCGAAGCATTTCAATCGATAGGAAGTTAGTATTTCAGTTAATTTCGTCTGTTTGCTTCTCACAATGCCCAATCGGTGATTTTGAATCTGAAACAAAAGAAATTTTGAATGTTTAATAAGGAATTGCATTGAATTACATAGTTTCATTGCGAATAAACGAAGTGTGGCGGACTCTCTAATCGGTCATCAAAAAACAACTAATTTATCATACATGGGATTGATGTCTGATTACAAAGAATGTCCGGACTACAGAAGTTATATATAACAATATTGAATTGGGTTGAAATCTAGAATCGTGTACCATTTGGGCTAAATTGACCAAGAGGTTGTCAATTCGCCAAGTAAAACAAAACGGCTGCCGCAGTTCCAGTTTTTGTGCTAAAATGCCATTGCATCAAAATCCATTAAGCCACATTTTATTACCAAATTATTTTTTCTGATAAATCACAGAAATGCATCATAACGTCGAAATTAATCTCCGAAACTGCAAACTTTATTGCTATTGCTACAAAACTTTGTTGTTTACGAAGTGGAGTGATGAAGCAATTTCATTTAAATAGAAACAAGTAATATAAAAAAAAAAAATTTTAAGTCAATTCCTTCTTTTTATATTGCAGAAAGTCCTTTATAAATAATTTTCTTTCGTTTTTTTAATTTTATCTGGCGCCATCTATTGGTAGATATATGCAACTTAAATCTAAAAGAAACTAAAATTAATAAAATTTAATTACTGAATTAATGTTTGAAAAAGTGCATTGACATCAAGTGTCGTCCACTACAAGTTGAAGAAAAAAATGTATTTGAACTCGAGTGGACGCATAAAAAGTATTTTATGAACGATTGAAAATTTGAACAAGATATAGATAGGGAGAATGTGAGCTAATAGAATTGAAAAAGGAAGAGAGTTTCATTTTCTCCAGCAATCTTTTCTTTGTTAGAGGCGAAAAGTGATCTCTTTATCACCTCAAAGATGTCATTAAAATTCATTGTAATGTCGAATTTGTGCTATCGCCACTCGTAGTAATCTATCGTACTTGGCGAGATAATTATAAAACATCTCAAACGCATGACGGGCGCCGTGAAGCGAACTTTTTCACGACAGTCCACATACACTCCATTGCTTTGCATTTATATGGGTTCCTGTAGCCCTTCTCTAAATGTCATAATATTGTTGACCGTCAAATGTGCAATACCCTCCCTGTGAAAGGCACAGTCGGGTAGGGCAAGGAAAGGCATTATCGTAGAGCCTGGTAGTATTTCTATGATTTCCTTCAATACATCCACACTTCTATTTTCAAATACTTCCGAAGAGCCTTCATCCGAATATCTCAACTAGCCTCCAAATACCCATTTATCTTCTACATTTTTGCTTCTTTTATCCCTCCTTTTACAAAATTTCGATTCATCTACTTCAACAATATTTTCAACACCTCCAGTTATATCTTTAAAATTTAAGCATTCATCCGAGCACACTTCTACAAAATCCTTCTACTCATCCGAGCATACCAGTCTGCCACCGTACGACTTGCAAGCAGTAAATCATTTCTAACACGTTATTCTGAATTTCATTTACCCAATAAAATGTCAAATATGATCCATACTTATTTCAGATGTCCTTTCATCCATTCTGCTGGCTAATAACGCAGATTATTCCACTCGCCTTTTTATTCATTCCTGTCCTTGCACAGTCATATCAAGTGAATAAAGTAAATGTAAATAACAGCACAAAAAAAAAAAAAAAAAAAAAAAAAAAAGGAAAAAATCCAAAATGTTCGTAATTCAACTAACCGTTATTGCAATCCCTAGTCATCATGCATATAAGACTTTCAAACAAAAGCACAGTTTAGTTTACTCAAGTGTTGAAAAAGCATAACAATGCACGCATATTTAATAGTTAATTGGGTTTAACTTGTAACAACACATTTGTATCGATTTACATTCGAATCAGACATGTTAAATCGATCCCAGCAGACAAAGGACAAAAACGGTTATTTTCGCTTTAATTCGTACATTTATCATATGCGCCTTATTTATGCTGAAATACTTTACTAGTATTATCCGATAATACTAGTAAAGTTTACGAAAAAAATTCGTGTATTTATCCGATTATGTTGCCAAGGAGAATTTTTTATTATTCTTGCATTTGTGAACCAAGAGTCATAAATAGTTTTCAAAAATTAAATTGCTCTGAACCAGTAACATATTTTCAATATATATTTTTTAGTTTAAAAAGATGTACAATTAAATTTTTATTATTAATAGTTATAACAGTTTCACAAACCATGATAAATAATTTCACATAATAAATGCATTATAAAAAACGCTGATTTAAAATTTTCTATAAATAAACATGAAAAATCACAGAAAATAATCTAGTCTGCGAAATATTTTTTTTTGTGAGGATAATCTAAACTGTTTTTACTTAAATATTGTGCGAATCTTTGTATATACTTGATATTCTTGAACACATTTTGTTTGGAGATTTGTACATTAATTTTTTTTTTTTTACTCACATAAAATAAGGATTTATACAACAAGCATCGTAAGTTTCTCTAGGCCAGGGGTCTCCAAACTACAGCCCGCGGGTCAAATCCGGCCCGCCAGTGTCATCAATGGGGCCCGAATAGCTTATGTCTGCTGTAATAAGTTGGATAAAAAAAAAACACAGAATGATAATAATTCGGTTTTTATTGACTTGCTAGGTAAACCTTAACGACAAGCATAATAACCGGAAAAATTTAACTTAAGCATAACAGCTAACAAATAATTGAAATGAATCCCACTAATATTATAAATTAGTGAACAAACCGCGGTTACCCTCGGCAGTTATACCTACCTATTTCCGCTTTTAACCACTAGATGTCGTCAAGAGTCACGGTCGTATCGATACACACAGTAGTAATTGTAGTAACTGAACCAGCGAATTTAGCAAGCGTATGCTCGCTCAGAGCGCGTACTCGGCAACTAGTCTAGAAATTATAGATAATGGCAGAAAAATTAAAGCAGTTTTGGCCCTTGGTACTGACTGGAGTAAACAGTATGGCCCTAAGGTTGGAAAGTTTGGAGACCCCTGCTCTAGATCATCTATTTAGACACTATTCGAAAATACAATAGTAATGACAATAGAAGTAATAGTCAATCTTATTTTAGGATTTTTTTTTTTTTTTTTTTTTGTATTTCTCTAAAAAAAAAAATTGATGGCTTGCGGAAGCTTATCAGCAATTAACATGCAGGATACAGTCAATTAATTACCAACTGATTTTAAATTTAATTGCCGAAAAACATAATCAAGTCAATAGAAAAAAATCTAAAAATTTTGATACCATTAATATACATTAATTTAGAAGGAAAATCAGATTAATGATTTAAAACACAAGAATTATAAGACTTTACATAAAACTATTAAATCATGCTTTAAATTACCATCTTATCAATTTAAC
Organism: Caerostris extrusa; assembly: GCA_021605095.1. Taxonomy (NCBI): domain Eukaryota; kingdom Metazoa; phylum Arthropoda; class Arachnida; order Araneae; family Araneidae; genus Caerostris; species Caerostris extrusa. The sequence continues at coordinate 20,686 of BPLR01015976.1, read as the reverse complement.
CATTAAACACAGTATTATAAAAATTCAACTTATGTCTGTTAAGATAACAAGGCATCCAAAGTATAACCAACATCTTTAAGAAAAAATTTCATTAAGGCAAAAGACGTGCAACAATTGTATGTAACCCAAAATTTTCCCTTGGAGCCCAGTTTGAGAACCATTGGACTCAAGATTCCCGAGGATTAATAGCTCAGAACGAGAAGTCGTTTAAGCCACGACTTGTTTTCGCAGACTCTTCCTTATTTGTCATTTTATCAAGCCAAATGTTTTACTTTTGTAAAGAGTAACTATTATCCCACGAGCACTAAAGTTGGGAATGTCACACTCTCATTCCGTGTACTTTTACCTCCTTCAAGATACCATTTTAAAGTTTCAAACTATAATGGATATACCAACACTTTGTTCCATTCCAAAAATATTTTTCTTCGGAATTTTGACTCATGGGTGAGTACTTGCATGAGCATCGTATTGAATCGCTTAGAAATTTTGCAACTGGTATTTACTTTTTAATTATAATCAAAGTTCATCCGATTCTCCAAGTGACTTTACATCGCACCAATATTCACTGAATGAAAAAAATATTTTGCTTACATAAGATTGAAAGCGATTTTTGAGCTATTTTTTTTCATAAATAATTTCATAATATTTATTCTGCTCATTCTCCATGTCCGAAATTTCTGTAGGTTAAACTTTTTAAACTTTTTGTCCACGTTTGGGATTCCATTTCTGCAAATTGTCCACAAATTCTCTATAGAAATGAAATCTGGCATGTTTCTTAACCTTTTTAGCACATCCCTTGAGCTGTACTTTCGCGAAACATTTTGCAAAGCCTTTACAGGGTGAATTAAAAAAAAAAAAAAAAAGTCATTCTTCTCTAATAGAAAGTTTTAACTATTTTAAATTAGACTTAAATTTTATTTTATTGCTAGTTCCCTATCAAAGACTTTAATTCCATTTAAACGAAAGAATATTTTAAGCTTTGTTTAGCGGTTTACATATACTTATAAATTTTAAAAAGAAGCTGCATTTTTTTCTTCGACTTTTCAAAAAATTGTTTTGACTTTTTGAATCATTTTTACTCATCTTTTTAAATTATTAAAAACATGATTGCTAAAGCAATCTATTACTAAAATAGAACGTCCACAGTGAAACTTTTCAATGAAAAGATATATTTTTATTTAAAATGAAAAAAACTGTAACAACAAGAATGTTTCCCAATGAACCTTGATCACATATCAATTAAAAATTAACTGATTCATTGCAAAGAAATTGTCTACAGTTACTTTAAAACTACAATAAAGTTTTAAAGTAAGAAAAGCAGATAAGCTCACATATAAATCTCTTGCTTCCAAAAGAAAAACTTATCCCGACTTTTAATTATGCATCGCTGAACAGAAAGTCAAAATCCAAAAAAGTATCATTTAAACGTCAAGTCAAAACAATATATTCTCTATGGCACTCGCAATAAACACTAAGTATAAATGTACAATATAAAAATTCCCATCAGCATATAAAATATGCTGAATGGGAAGAAGACCAAGAATGTTGGTTCAAAATCCTACTTTGGGCCTAAATGAAAAGTAACCAAACTTCTTTATCCAACCAAATAATTACCATGAGTTTTTAGATTTAAATAAAATAAAAATTAATGCTTAAATTAAAAAGTACTTACGATATATAGTTGATCTTTAAAACAAGAAAATTTCACTAACATGCGATAAAATTTCTAAAATTTGTTATGTATCTACAGATTTTTATTCGAGAGAATTGCAGTCGTCAAAAGATAGTTAAAATAGAAAAAGAATTTTTTTTTTCTGTTTACGGATATATTTATTCTGTTCATATGACGGCTTAAAATGGGAGAGGTAAAAAGATGTTGCCAGCTTATTAATAGAAAAATGTATTATTAAAACACCTTTAAAATATTTCTTCCGGTAAAAATCTTCTAGGCCAGCAATTCGCACCACCATAGGTAATTTTACTTTTAAAAAGTTATACGACAGATAATTTAAAAGAAAAAGAAATTAGATCTTCAACGTCTTTGATTTGATAGTAAAAATATTTTATTGTATATTTCCTAATTTGTTGCAAACTAGAAAATGTGAACTATTTTTATAACGTACTGACCTTGATTAGTTTGATTTGTCACTCTACGCCTTTTTTTTTTTTTTTTTTTGCATATTGTGGACTAATTAGACCGGTACTTACAGTTTAACGCAACACTAACAAACATCCATGCCAGCTCTAGGATTCGAGCCTGAAGCCCGTGGTAACAAAGGCGCGAGCCAATATGATATCAGGCCGCTAAATGTGTGCTAGCTTTGATACAGGATCTCGATCTACGTTATATATTTATTACCATCAACAAAGCTTTCAACTATGTTGGTTATCAAGATGTTTTGTTGTTTCAGAATTAATTATATACCTTTTGAAACTTTTCAACTTGTTTCATTTTAAAATAACCTTGGTTGTAGTTTGAAAAAAAAAACCATTAAAAAGGATAAGTCTATTTGGATTCAGCATATATTTATAAACAAGCTTTTTCAGTCTTAAATACAGTAGAACTCTTTCTAATTTGACACCTCCTCTCCCCCCCACGCCTCAGTTAAATGCCCCTGTTGAAACACGTAATCTGACAATGAGTCACTCTTTCCTATTAGAACTTGAACCCTTTACTCCACTTCACAACCTTATATCAGTTATAAGGTTGGCCATCAGTACATAGATTGTCTCTTTAAATTGCTACAACTCAACGCACTCTTTATTGTGTGCACTATGAAATGTGCATGCATAAACATAATGTATTTGTGCCTGTTTTCATTGAAGTTCAGATAATAAAGTGTATATTTTTCAATGAATCCTCCGTAGTCGGAACTCTTTTGGTAATTCGGCAAGTGTTCGATCCTACAGATGTCGAATTAGAGAGTTCCAGTGTAGTATATGCAAACCGAAAAACATTAGCCATTTGATTAATTATTTTCCCATTTGGTCACTAAAACAATTAAACCAATAATTAAAATACTTATTGGTAAATCAGTGTAACATAACACATCAGATTCTTTATTTACTGTACTTCTTCATTGGCGCAATAGCTCCCATGGTGGGCCCGTCTGCCTACTGGCAGATTTCGAAACAGGAGACATTTTTCTTTTACGGCGTAGGGTTGTCAGCCATGCGTTCAAAGCTTTACTGTCATATCAGACCGAGACCAACGGTTTAAAGTGGATTCCGAACCACTACAAATATCCATGGCACCACCAGGACTCAAGAACCCGAAACCTATGGCATCGAGCGCCAGAGCGTTAGTCACTCGACCATCAAGCCCCCATTTGCCGTACTAGATTCTACATTTTCCATTCTATATGCTAATCAGTCAATCTTGATAACACAATGTTTCCTACAATTACGTTTCCATTTTGGGATTTATAGACTTAATTTATAACATTCATTAATAACATTAATTTATAGCATTCGTTCATTTCATAATAACTTACACAAGTGCAAACTCTAATAAAATTTTGAAGTAAAACCAATTTTTATTTAAAAACAAATAAAAATTGTAAATTAAGACCAAAAATCAAACCTAAGCTTGCAGCTTTTCTTAACATTAGAATCTAATCATTTTATCCACTAAGTTATTTTAACCAGTTGGATCTTGCATCCAGTTTGTTGCTATTCATCCGTCAGTACCAGCTTGGACATTTTTAAACGTCGTAAGGTTGGCTGCTCAGATTTCGTTTTTGATAACCTGTGATTTATCTGACTCTTGATAACGCTAGATTTATTGTATTTTTTCAATATTTGCCTCTATTTCAGAGAATGTTAAGTTATTGGCACTTATTGGTAGTATTTTTGTAATATTTCTCCATATATAAAGCCAGAATTTGTTTTGCTTGTATGCAATTCCAAAAAAAGAAAAATATAAGAATTAGAAGTCCAATTTAGTATTTGTTAGAAGTCCTATTATTATTTTAGTCCTATTAGAAGTCCTATTTTAGTCCTATCCTATTTAGTTAGAAGTCCCGTTAGTTAAGTCCTATTTTTTTTTTCTTTGAACGTAATTTTTTAAATCTTGTGCATTACCAAAAATTACGAAAAAAATTATAGTTGGTTCTTTATAAATTAAAATAAAATCGTAATTTTAATCTATTCATTTTATAATTATTTATTTCAAGGCTGTTAATAGAAATATCAATGCTTTGTAACAATTTATTTTTGTAACAATATCGTTTTCCAAATGTTGACTTTTTTTAATAAATGTTGCCGATAGATGGAGCAGCCAGCGCTGACATCATAAATGACGGAACCGCGCTGATGTAACAATGCATGTTTGAAGGCGAGAGCTGTGGCTCTTAAAAGAAATGCTTGTTTTAGAAATAAAGTATATTATTCGTTGAAAATGTAATAATTAGTATTAGGTATTTAAGATAATACAATTTATTTTATACTACCTATTAAGTCCTTACCTATTTTATATTCTTTTAAACTGCTTGATAACAAAAAATTAAGATACCTTTTAGGAATATTTTTTTTTTTAAATTTAAATATTCTGACCTAAGTGTTAATAAAGAAATTAGAGAATTAAATTTTTACAAAATTAAAAATAGAAAACAAGTAATATAAAAAAAAAAAAAAATTTTAAGTCAATTCCTACTTTCTTTTCACTATATTGCAAAAAGTCCTTTATAAATAATTTTCATTTTTTTTTAAGTTTAGCTGGCGCCATCTATCGGTAGACATACGCAACTTAAATCTAAAAAAAAAATTAATCTAAAATTAATTAATTAAATTTCATTAATTAAATTTAATTACTGATTTAATATTTGAAAAACTGTATTAACATCAAATGTCATCCACTGCAAGTTCAAAAAAATGTATTTGAACTTGAGTGGATGAATAAAAAGTATTTTATGAACGATTGAAAATTTGAACAAAATATATATAGGGAGAGGGTGAGCTAATAAAAGGAATTGAAAAAAAGAAATGGAAATTGATGATGAACTTATTTATAAATACCGTACATTGCCGTGTATAATCCATAAGATCATTAAAACATACGGTGCCGGCTTATATACGAATCCGCTTCTCACAGAAAAATCGTAGGCACTTTGCCGTTATATGAGCGCAAATTATCAAACATTGCTAAATAAATCGCATTTTTTTTTCTTAAAATTATGAAAATAAATTATTTTTACAAGAAATGAGTTATTGGTTTTGTGATATTGTGTTGTTTTATTTTCGAAATTTTTTTTTTATATTGCTGGTTTATAGAGTTGTCGCCAAAATGAAAAATGTCGATGTTAGCGAAATTTGCTCTCGGCTGATAGATAAATACCAAAATATATACCAGAAATGATAAACATTATAGAAATGTTTTTTTTTTTTATTTCGACTTTTATACGGGTTTTGAATTTTTTTTCGAATTTTTTTCAATCAAAAACGCACTTTCAGCTTATATTCGGAAATATGTGGTATTTTACTTTCAAAAGTGATGAAAAGATACTTTAAAAAAAAAAAAAAACTTTACTTCTAATATTCATTTAAGACTTCTATTTTTCATTATAAACATCTGGAATACGGATCTTATATCACCTTGTTCCGCGAACCTATTGGCAAGTTATGCTGGCTGACAGATTTAATGCGTTATGAAATTGAATGGCACGTATAAATTTAAATAATTATCCACCAGAATCTTTCAAAAAATATATTCATAGAGAAGTTTTTAAGAAACTGAAAGATAATCTCATAACTAAATCTGAAGGCAAAAAGTGGCACACTATTCAAGACAGCTGGAAAATCTAACATTAGACCACGTAAAGAGGCAGTTGCCAACTTTCGATTAAGAACTAGACAGGATTGTCTTGCGGAACACCTTAACAGGATAGGTGTCCTCACCTCGAACACTTGCCCAATATGTAGAGCTGGAACAATGAATTCAGAACATCTTTTGAAATGTCCAGGACTGAACAGGGAGGCTCAGCGCCAAGTAGAAGTCTTGCAGTTATATTGGGAAGCCAGGGGCCTCATGTACTAAAATAAAGCCAGGTATTTACTCTCTGCCCTTTGACTTTTTGAGGTATGTCAGACCGACTTATTGTCGATTGCTGTCTTGCTTTGTTTGCTTTGTACTGCTTGTTCCTCCTTTGTGTGTGATCCTTATTGTAATGGATTGATTTAAAATAAATTATATGTTACAACAACAACAATTTAAATAATTAAAAAATGTGTAAGTTTTAAAGAGTTATTTAACTGAACTAAAACTGGTGTAATAAATTTTATTCTTAATTTTGGTGCGACTATTACGAAATATAGTACGTTGTGATTTCAAACAACAGTTATTTGTTGTTCTTTGGTAACTTTAAATATAACAGCTAATAAAAGTGAGAAACTTGATTTTTTTATTTAGATCGTTTATTTAAAAATAAAATTATATATATATATATATATGCAATTTTATTGGAAACACTAAAATGATAAAAAATAAGCAGAAATCATGGTTCATGGATAATATTTGCTTAAATACAACATCACTGAAAATAGTCCAAAAAGGCTTGATGTATTAAAAACTAGTTCTGAACCCAAAACGAGTTGCCGGGCTGTTAATAATGGCATCGCACTAGCTCTCTTTCGCACTTTCGCATCTTCTTCTGTTTCAGCTCTCGTCAAAGCGGTCAATATCTTTTTCTGGAAAGTTCTCACATCACCCAAGAGATCAGCAGCAGCCTTGTTTATAAATGCATACAACAGCACCCATTCCACACACACCTTACTCGCATTCACAGGGTGATCCGTCAAAGCATCGATTGTTGTCAAGAACTCAATCCAACAGTGCAGAATAATAATGAATATCTCCCGAGATAGCTGGTTTAACTCAAGAACGAAATTGTGGGTGTTTAGCAAAATCGCGTGATGTTTGCGTTTCCTTCTCGCATGGTTCCAAATCTTTTAAAATAAATAACAAAATCACTTTTGAAAAAGGCGTCTGTTATATAAAGAGTTCCAGTTATGAAGAAAACACTTTTCGGTATGAAGGAAGTCAGACAATCGAGGATAATTTTCGAAATCTTGACGAATAATGAGCTGTCAGGTTTAATCGGAAAAAGGTGTGTTATCCAATCGTCTTCCGTCTTAAAAATCTCTCTAATGATGGTGCTCAATATCACGACAAAGACTATCAAAGCGGCGATGTAGCACTTCCAAGATTTAATGGGCACTATTCGCTTTTCTACATAAATGCAAAAGTCTCTGCTGAATCTCTTTTTCAATAGACTTGTCCAAAGAAGAATGGGCAGTAAAATCTCTGAAATCACCACCAAAAAGGTGCGTAAAGTAAGCGAATTTTTTCCTGAGAAAATCTGAACACTTGTTTTCAGTACATGTGCCAAGAAGACTGTTGCACAAAATAATCCACACGTGAGTTTTACTGCCGGGGAACCAAATCTCTTTATTCCTATCAACAAAAGAAGTTTCTCATAAAAAAACAAAACATTTCGAGAATTCTTTTTAGGTTGAACAGATCGATCCACACGCAAAAGGATGCTTTCCAAAGTTTCCGCTACCTCTTCTTCAAGTGCACGTCGATTCATTTCAACCGATAGGAAATTATTTCAGTTACTTTGCAATTCCGTCTGTTTGCTTCGCACGATTCCCAATTGGTGATTTTGAATCTGAAAAATATATATATATATATTAAAGGTTTAATGAAGAACTGTGTTTAATTATAAGGTATCATTGCGAATAAACAAAGTACAGTGGACTCTCTTATCTGACATCTAATGATCGGACTATTGTATAATTACAGAGAAACATAAAAGTATATTAAGGAAATTTACGATTTCATGTTGAATTGCAATGATCGGACTATTGTATAATTACAGAGAAACATAAAAGTACTGTTTTTACGATTTCATATTTTGTACAGTCCTAAAGTTGTAAGAGAAACATAAAAGTTTTTAAGGAAATTTACGATTTCATGTTGAATTGCAATGATCGGACTATTGTATCTGACAGTCTAATGGTGTAAAGTTTTTTTTTTGTACCGTATATCTGACAGTCCTAATTGTGTAAGGCTTTTTTTTGTACCATATACCTGAGATCCCTAAAGGTATAAAACATAAAAGGTTTTTTTTTTTTTGTACCATATATCTAATAGCCCTAAAGGTATAAGGGGTTTTTTTGTACCATATAGCTGAGAACCTAAAAGTATAAGAATTTTTTTTGTGTGTGTGCCATATAGCTGAGAACCCTAAAAGTATAAGGATTTTTTTTTTTTTGTACCGTATATCTGACAGTCCTAATTGTGTAAGGCTTTTTTTTTACCATATACCTGAGATCCCTAAAGGTATAAGTTTTTTTTTTGTACCATATATCTAATAGCCCTAAAGGTATAAGGGGTTTTTTTTTTTGTACCATATAGCTGAGAACCCTAAAGGTATAAGGATTTTTTTTTGTGTGTGCCATATATCTGACAACCCTAAAAGTATAAGGATTTTTTTTTGTACCATATATCTGACAACCCTAAAGGTATAAGGGTTTTTTGTACCATTATATATATGGACATTTTTAAAATAACAGCTAGTAGTAACAACAGTTTTTTTTTTTTGTCTGGAAAGGTGATACATCTGAGGAAAAATATCTCGCTGTTTTAACACTATCAAATTTATAAAAGAAAATACATAAGAAATACATGCATGATATCTAATACAATAAATATGTAATCAATACGGATATATTTATATCTCAGTAAAATACAGACTGTCATATTATTGGACATTATGAGAAAAATTATGAAAAAAAAAAAAAAAAAAAAAAAAAAGAAATTAAAATGAAATATATTAATTTCAAATGTAGTGAGAAAGTTAATGAATTTCGATGAGACTAATTTTTAATGGTTTATTAATTTTATCTTAATGTTGAAACGACATTATTAATGAAGAATTCGACTATTTTGTTGTACGAAAATGTGGGGTCAGGTGAAAAAGTCCTAAACCCCTAAAGACAGCCCTAAAGATATAAGGTTGTTGTTGTTGTTTTGTACCATATATCTGACAGTCCTAATGGTGTAATTTTGTGCGTGTGTGTGTTATTAAAACTTGCCAACACATCGCCTGCCTAACTAGAAAGAGTTGGCAATCTCAAACCACCATAAGATTCGTAACGATCCGAGGAAAGAAGATCGTCCGTTTAGATTTTTCAAATTTTCAACATTTAAAAAAAAAAAAAGAATGTACAGTATTTTAATTTGTTTCCTGAAAAACGCGCGAGATGTTTCCCCTTCTGCTAGGGAAAAAAATCTAAACAAGTTCATTAATCATTATACTTTCTAAAATTGTAGCAACCATTTGGATATCAACAGATTTTTTACGTCCTTTCGAAGGACAAGTATTCAGCTTTTCAAATAATTTAAATTTGGATTAAATATATTTATAACAAAAAATTTTGCGAGCCTGTTTGAAGCAAATTTTAAAATTCTTGCATCAGTACATTTGTATACGGATTCATTTACCGATATTAAGTGTAAACACTCAACTTTCGAAAAATGTGTGTTTATAATAAGTATATTTAACTCAAGAGAAAAAATTGCGGTTGTCTCTTTTTAGCAATTTTTTTCAGGTAAATAACAGATTTTTAAATCTTTAAAACTAGAGTATAGGAAAATGTTACTAGTGCAATTTTTTCAATCTTCCACCATATTAAAACAATCATTTTCCTAAAGATACTTCTCCGATTTTAACTTATTGAAAAAATATACAAAATTAAAAATTTAATTTTCGGTTTTATACCTTTTTGTTTATTAATATTTCAAAATTATGACAATAATAAATTACAGTGAATCTTCATCGATTGCAAAATTTTTTATTCTTTATCTTCATTTTAGAAATTTTCTTTATCACCATAAAAATGCCCAAATTTACCTTCTTACAAAACACAATGGAAGAACTTTCCTGCCTACAATTCGTTATTGCTGTGCCCAGAATGTGATCATGCCATCCCTTTATCTGAAATTTTTATTGGGCGTCAGTTATCGAACCAAGCCCCCCCCATCCTCCTCACAAACAAATCACATTTTAATGCAATAAAATTTCGCCCTCAAGTCTAAAATGGCGTTCAATAATTCGTAAAAGATGTGAACATTTCTATTGCATGCACAGTATTCATTTGGATAATTTGTAATAATTATACAAAACTTACAACACAATTCTGTTTTTGAAACAAGGAAAACTCATAAATCACGATTGTACAAGCGTGAAGAAAAACCATGTTAAAAAAATTTGGGGTTTTCTTTATATATCTTATTAGTTTCTACAATTAATTGCTTGCGTCCCATATTTGTTCAATTAAAGCTAAATTATATAACTTGATTCCAATTCTGATGGTTTTGGAGCTAATTAAACTATCAGAATGATTAAAAAAATTAGTTGGTGGGATGAGGGTACAAGACAAATTGTAAAGGATTCCTGGAGAAAAACAATACTTTTCTTTTTCATTTCAAAAAATTGCCTTGAGAGCCAAATAGAGTACTTTGTAATGCTTAAAATCTTCCAATGAATATACAAAGCGAAACCGAGCTGAAACATTACCTTTTACTGAAAATTTTGAAATCAATGGCTCAATGCATCCACCTTTTACGTGAACCAGGGATTGTGTCCTCAGCAAAAACATTCTCTATAGCCTAACAATGCACTTTCAGAGTGTTGTTTTCGAATGTCGGTCTCTGTGACTCGAAATTCTATGCCACAAGAATAAAAAAATGAGTAGCAAACTCAACATAACCCAGGTTGCCTCATAGTAAGCCTTCTGCACGTCATCCATATATTGCCTCCACTATTTGCTGGAACACCTCCAATAGCATTTGGGGAACTTTGGGCCTAGTGTTTGAAAATGCATGCGCTAACTACCAGGTTGCTGCACCTTACATGTTTAATGTCATCTATGTCCGTGTTAAGTTTTCCTTCGAAGCGCTCAATCTCGAGGCCCTTTCAAGTTGACATACTTGCACAACTAAAAGTTGCCTGTTCCAAATTAGTTGCTCCAAAAGTTGCTTGTTAAAAATTATTCCATACAATAGGTCCCATTGATTAGTATCATCACCAATTTCATGCCGTCCTGTGTTATTATATCGGAGCTGCAATGATTTGTGTCAGCTTAATTACACTCATGATCGTACTACATTTATAAGCTTTGTGAACTAAGTTTGCTTATGAAAAAAAAGAAAAAACCTACATGTATGCACGCACGTTCATTTTGTTCAATCGCTTATTTGTATCGATTGGCAATTGCATGAGGCCAGATAAATCTATAACAGCAGACACAAGTAAAAAGGGTTATTTTCGTTTCAACTTTATGAATTCAGATATTGATCATGTATGCATACTTGTATTAAAAGAGGCAATGCTTAGTTTTGGTTGGTATTTAAATGTTTACACATAAAGACAAATTTTTCTACATCGTTATATTGCCAGATATTTTTTACCGCATTTGTACCAAAGTGGTGGGTAATAATTGTCTACAAAATTAAATTGATCCTGTACCAATAATATTTTAATGTCTTTATTGCTTCAGATCATCGTACTATTTTACACGTTTTGTTATAGTAGCCTTTTATTGCAGGATAGTTTCAGAAATCGATGAGAAATAATTTTTCCCATATAAACTAGCAAAGCAAAATTAAGAAATTATTTTCTCTGTGAATTTTTATATTTCTATTTAAAACATAGGGACTTGAAAAAAATCTAGACTAAGAAATATTTTTATTGGGTTAATTTAAACTACTTTTTATAAAAATATTATCCATTTTTAATTTTTAAAAATAATTGGACAAATCAAAGTAAAAATTTCGATATGTATGAATCGATTTATCACTTCATTCATTTACTTATTGTTTCTCTATTTTTGCAACTTTTTCCTCTTTTAGACCATATGCTCGAACTAATTAGATGCTACAACTTAAAAAAAAAAAAAAGAAGCAGAATAAGGTCTCCATAATAACAACTATAGCAGTTATTTTCAAATTTTTAGCCTTTCTTATGTAGCCTTTAAACATTTTTGATGTCTTGTAAACTTTTAAAATTTAAATTAATAAATAGGCTATAGTTAATTATTAATTTTTATGTAACAACTGAGTAATACATAAATAAAGCAAGAAAAATCAGAAAAAAAATTTAGTGTTATTTATATATATTAATTTAGAATAAAAAAAAAATACTAACGATTGCAACCATAAAAATTAAAAAAAAGGTGTTAAATTACTATCTTAATATCATTATCTTATAGTACTATCTTAATATCAACCATTCAACTGATAATTACAGAAATTTAAAAATTAGTCCAAATAGGTGTATTACTTAAGTTAATAAAGTATCCAAAGTATAACCAACATCTTTTAGAAAACAAAATCTCGCCAAGAAATAAAAAAAAAAGTGCCAATAATCGTATGTTCCCATCCAGCCGAATTTAAATTCACTGAACTATAGATTCGCAAGAACGAAGAACTTAGAATGAGAAGCTGTTTTCATGAATTTGTCTATATTTTTTCATCAAGCCAAATTTATTTAATAATGTTTCTGCAACTATGATTTGTGGGCAAGTAAACACTGTTAAATGCAAATACTGTTAAAAACATCAACATAGAATGTTTGAAAATATTTTTTGAATATCTCATCATGATACAGATTTATTTTCTGAACGATTAAAAAACGGAAGATCAAAAAAAGATCTAAAAAGAATACAAAATAGACCTGATTGACAAAATTGCGAGAATGGAGCTTATATGGCCTGGTTAAATAAGTTCGTACAATTCCAACTCCAAGCGACTTGGAATTATATCCATACCCATTGGTTAGAGAAAACATCTTGCCCACATAAGACTTCGGCTGAAACTATTTTATCTGACACTTTGAAATCCAATATACGCATAAGTCTGAGAGACATACTTTGGAAAGCTTTAAATTACGAATTGATTTTTTTTTTTTTTCTTTGTGGGTCGAATATTGAAAAAAAAAAAAAAAAAGAAAATCACTGTGATGATATGTCCTCTTGAAGTGATTGTAAATTCATTGCCTAAGTACAGGAAAAAGTTTTTGGCGTAACCACAATTTGAAATGAACACCCCAATGGGTAGCATCTTTAGTTTTGAACTCTTCGCGAAAAATTACAATCAATTGAAAAAAAAAAAACTGCTGCATCCTAAAGAAATTGAGGCTTCAAGTATTACAGTTTCAAAATAAGAAAAGCTAATACGTGCTCGTATAGATGTCTTGCTTTTAAATAGAAAGGTTTATCCGTTCTTTCGATTATGTATTATTAAAGAGAATGATAAAATCAAAAAAGTATCCTATGAACGTTAATTCAAAACATATGCTATACTGCAGGTGCAATAAAAATTATAAAATGAGCAATATAAAAATTCACATTAATATCATTTTCTTTATTCTACTATAATTAAGTAACAGTAAAAAAAAAAAAAAAAAGTTGGGGGGGTCAGTCGGTAAACAAAAAAAAAAAAAACTTTGGTGAAAGAACGTTTCTAAATTCTTCTTTGGACATGGATAAAGAAGTTCTGTGACCTCTAATTTAATCAATGAGTAACAAAATTATTGTGATCAATTCATGTTTAAATCGAAAAAAAAGAAATTGATGCTTAGATAGAGCCCTTACGATTTAGTAAGTGCTTCTTATCTAAGCATTAATTTCGTTTTTTATACCTTTTAAAAAAAAATTTTTTAACTCGGAATAAACGATCTAAAATTTGACACATACATACAGATTTTTCCTGAAGGTTGCAGTCGTCAAAAAATACTTAAAAATAAAAAATGAAGATTTTTTTCTGTTTATGGATATTTTCATGAAATGTTTACTGTCTGTCTCTCCCTCGAAAAAGGGAGAGGTAAAAATATGTTGCCAACAATTTATTAAAAAAATGTATTATTAAAACACTTTAATTTAAAAATCCCTCCCAATAAAAATCATCTAGGCCAGCAATTCGCATCCCTATAGATCCTTTTTACTTTTAAAAAGGATCTACTTTTTTAAAGTATGGCAAGTATCTTTTTATTTTTTTTTAATAATAATTAGATCTTCAACATTTTTAATTTGATAAATTAAAAAAAAAAAATTTTATTAAATATTTCCTAATCTATTGCACACTAGGAGATGTGAATTTTTTTTAAAATGTGATGGGCTTAATGCAGATTTTTCGATTGATGTTATTTACTTATTACCCTCACACAAAACTTTCAACTCTTTTGGGTATCAAGATGCCTTGTTTTAGAATTCATTTTGTGTCCTTTGGGATTTCTCAATGTGTTCCACTTTAAAATAGCCGCGATTGTTACTAAAAATGCACAGGCTTATTTTAGATCCACTTATGTTTGTGATTAAACTTTTAGTCTTGAATATAATTGACCATTTCTAATCCACACTCCCACCAATCTGATGCACCCGTGACTTGACGATGAGTTATTCTTCTTTCTGTTAAAACTCTAACCCTTCGATGGAGCACACTGATTCGATAGATTGGTTTGGTTTGTCGCTCTACGGTCTTCTTAAAATTTAGAGCTAAAACATCAATATTTGTATATAAAATAATTACCAAAAAAAAAAAATATTGCAGTAGAATTTTTCGTGGTCTTTGAATAGTGTCGTTAGTAACATAAAATTCAATTTCCCATTTTGTAAATTGCCCCGATTTTCTAAACCATCAAAGCACTTAGTGAAAATATTCTTAATAACAATTCTTAGCAGATTGATAGCATTACAAAAATCTTTATTATGCATGGACCATTTAACATTTAAAATTGCCACTCACTATCGAGTTACAGTAATATATATGTCTGTACAAGTCGGCGCATGCCTGCTATAAAGAGAATTGGTTTCCAAAGTGGGCGGAGACAGCGTGAGTGAGAAAGGGCGATAACAGCCTCGGATGTAGTTGGAGAAGAGGGTGATGAATAAAAATTAAGGGGGGTGGCTGGGTGAAACATGAAGAAAAAAAAAGAGAAGATAAAATATTTAGAAAAATTATTCGAATAAATTTCCGATAGTGAATAAAAAACAGCAAAATCAGATATCCACATTATATTCTGAATTATGGATTATAATGCATAAGTTTTAATGGTATCTTCATCATTTTAGTGCGTTCACATATTTGTTAACAAAATAAAGGAAAAAAAACTGACTGCAAATAACGAATCGCGATGATTTATAAATATTACTGACAAAAATAGAACCGAAGATTAATTCTTGGCACAGGTGCATCCTTTTTCTTAGATGGCAATACACCAAGTGACCCTTCTCATCAGAATCAATTTTAATGTTATTCGCAACTTAAACTTCCATATTATCCATAATTATCTTCATTTTCTTTGTGTAATGCGAATGTTATCAGGATTCAGTTTAATAAATAATTTTATAATTTAGATTTTCAATGTGTCTCCAAACATACAAAATTTACTTATTTATTATGTTTGGAGAAGTATGTAGATACATAAAAGAACACAGATTTTCAAGATATATTTCAGTTTGTTCGTTTAAATAAGTAAGATGTATTTTCAGAGAAAGGTGAGAATTTTTTTTCCTTCTTACAGGGAGACAGTAGGACAAATAAGTTTGAGAACCACTGGTCAATCATCATTTTTTTTTTTTTTTTAAATATTTCCAAACACAGGCAACTTCACAAACATTGAAAATTTAGCAGAAAAAAAAAATGGGGAGGGCTTTAAAGCTTTAATATGTTTGGTAAATACAGAGTTGAATTTCAACTCAAACACAGTGAAGGGTGCTTATGTGTGTGCTATGTCAATTGATAATTATTCGAGTTTTAATAAAATTCTACATTCAAAATGAACTGTAAAATTTCGTGAAAATCCATAGACACAAAAAAAAAACCACAGCACTTAATATTAACAATATTCAATTTATTTACAAAATGTTACATCAACAAAATTCTGTAATTTCCTGCCTATAATCTGAGGATTATATGGCATAAAAAAATTAGAATTTTTTATAGTGGATTATAATCCGCTGTGAGCAATCGTAATCCCTTTTTTTTTTTTTTTTTTTTTTTTTTTTTTTTTTTCTCTCACGGGAAAAATCATTTTCTAAAAATGTCCTCCCAGAAACACTAATTTCCTTTCCCCGTCGAAGGTAATAGTTGATACTCGCCCAGAATTTCCTTCCTGTAATACATAAAAAGACGACAAATTGTTGAAATTTTTAATTTATTACATTTAAAATGTATTAATGATGTTTTCTCGGCATTTTTTTTTTTAGCAATTTTTGCATTCTCAAATGAATATTTTTGTTTATTTTACCCGTCCTTTGCTGAAATTTCCACCGAATACGTCCAATAAATATATTTTTATAAATATACTTTTAAATGCTTATGCTTCTTTTGGCATCAAAAATGATGTTTAAGTTTGAAAATGCACTGTTATTTTAGGGTTTTTGTACACAATTTTATAAATAATCAAAACTTTAACAAAAGTTTAAAGACAATTATTTACAAAAAAAAAAAAAAAAAAAAAAAAAGGCAAAGAAATATAGTTGTGCAAATCGTCGGATTTCACCAGATCGTTTCCTTTTGGCCGCAAAGAATTGCATATATGGATTGTTTGTAGAAATGACTATATTAAAAGCCTCAGTTTCCATCCGAATCCTTGCTCACATCTTTCATGATACTTTCCTCGAGCTCCGTCTCCTCCTCCTCATCTTCCTCCTCCACATCCATCTCGAAGATGCGCACCTGCCTCCGGGATGACAGGAGTATGCAGCTCACTTTGCGAGAGCCGCTCACAGCCACCTTCAGGGCCTTGGTGCTCTCGAGTCTTTTGTGGTTGCCCTTCTCGACGAAGGAAGACGCATCCAGCACAGGCACGTCGTCCTGCAAGCTGAAGTGCGCGGCGGCGGAAGAGACGGCTTTGAGCTCTGACAGCAGAGGCTTGATGCAGAACTGCAACAAAACTGGGAAGCTCCTGTCTGCTTCGACTTCTTCCACGAGCAGAACAGTGAGCATGTCCTTGTTGTAAAACTTCAAGTCCAGGATCGAGAACTTGGCAGAGGTGCTGGTAGAAGGTGACTGGAGGTGTTCGAAGCTCGCGCCTATAGCCTCAACAACACTGGGTTTCCCTGCGGTTGCCTTCTCTCTGATGACGTAAAAATGGGAACAGGGAGGCTTGCTGTTCGTAACGGCGGTGTACAGATAACCCGTCGTAGTGCAGAAAATGTGAGATGTTGCAGGAAGTGATTGCACATTAATTTTCTTGCCTATGCAGTAGGATGATTGCATACGCACAGTGTCATACAGAACTGTCCAGGGTCCTTTCACAGCAGAATCGATGACTTTACGCAGATCGGCGAACAAAGTGACTAGAGACTTCTCTGGGTAATTTGGAAATATCAGTCCACTTTCCATTACGCGCGGATTGTCTCTCAGAAACTTGACCCACGGGTTACGATTGGATATTGCGGGATACGCAAGGTCTTCTTTCTTCAAATACTGTGCAACGCGCTCTAATTTCACAGTGGTTTTTTTGTTGTCATCATATTCAATGGTGAAGTTCTCTTTCAGAAATTCTGCCACAAAATTTAAATCCTGTTGAGTAAGTTTACTTATTTCATAAGGCACGGTTTCGTCAGAGAGGCGAAGAATGACAGAATAGAGCCACCTGAAGAACGCCTTGAAGTTTTTCATACTGTTGTCTATCACTTGTTGAATCTCTGTGGCTTTCAGCAAGAATGAGCCTGTGGCCAAAACTGCCTTATGCACCAGAGATTCCTCGAGTCCTATAGGGCCAAACTGCTCTGTCCACATAGCCATACCCCGGAGCTCGTTCAAGTGATAGAAGAGAGAGACTGAAACATTTTGAAGGCGTTTCAAGACCAGCTTTTGTATGTTGGAGTAAGACAACTCAATGGAGTGACCAAATTTCTTCAAGCCGCTTTCCGTCAGATCATGCATCAGAAACTTCTCCAAAGAATCGGATGGGTGCCCGAACATGAGCAACTCCAAAAAGTCGTCGCTGATGGACCCCTCAGACAGACTGTGCTTCTGGTGTGCGTAATTGTGGAGTTTGGTGTCGATTTCCAATAGAATGTCTTCCCAGGCTTCGGATATGGCTCGAATGGTCGACGACAGGTAGGACAGAAGAGACGAGATCTGCCCGAATTTCAGAGATACTATCTTGATCTCTTCCATGCAGTCATAGATCAGTGAAACATAATAGGAACGATAAAAATAGGAATAGTTGTCGTCGTCGTCTTTGGTTTCCAGCATTACGACGAGAAGCCTAAAGTCCTGTGACATCGCGATAGATATGACGCGGACTTTCTTTTGACTTTCGGGCTTGATGTAAACCTCAATGTAACCCGTGGGAAACATTCCAAAAGCATGGAGATGCACAGCGCCCGTCTCCATTCCGATGGCCAGGATATTCAGATCCTTTTGACCCTTCATTCTCTTGAAGTCATCTGCGACTTCGTCGCTCTTGTTCGATCCCGTCCCGTAGCCCTTGCTGAGAGTAAAATGCCTCTGCAAAAACTCCTTGGAGCGATCCGTGTAGATGGGTCTGTACTCGTCGTCCTTCAGCTGCATGCAGTGCACCCAGGCTAAGGACGTGACTCCGCAATGCACGTCCAGCAAGTGGACGGCTTCAGAGTTTTCGACATCACACAGGGTGATTTTTCCTGCAACAATTAAAACAGTGAATTAAAATGACATAGTAGCTTTCGAGTCAAAAGTTGATAATCTTAACACACTTTTAAAAAATCATAAAGTTTTACTCATTTTAGATGGAAATTTTGGTATCTTTATAAAGAAATTTAATTTTTACAATTCAGTTAATGTTTTTTTAAAGTAAAATATAATAAGTATACAAAAAAGTAGAGAAAAATCACTAAACTTTTCTTTTATATCCTGCAAAAATGACTTTTATGAGATAAAATGTGCAACTTAAATTTTTATATCACATAAAAATTAAATGATATATTTATTCTGCAAAAATAAAATTTTAAAGATATTCTAACAATTAATAATTTAAAAAAATCTAAAAAATTAAAAATTTTAATATTTATCATGCTATATATTAAAATGTATAGGTCCTATTAACAAAACTGAGGTTCACATAAAGGAATACAAAGAAATACTCATGCAAATTTTTATAATTCTAAAGACATAACTTCTTTTTAACAATCTTGTGGGAAAATGGGAAACTAAAAAAATGAAAGTTGAAAGATTAAAAAAAAAAAAAAAAAAAAATTAAATGGTCATTTTTCACCCATACTCTAGCCTATAATAAAAATGTTCCTAAATGTGTAAAATATTTCTAATATACTAAATCATTTTTTTTTAAATATTTTTAAAAATCAATTTTTTGGAGGTGAAAAGGTCTCTTCTAGGGATATCAATATTGCATTTTATTTCTCTATGAAACAAAAGTACAATCTATCATTTTGTGGGTGGGGACACTTCAACCGCCTTTTTCTCTTTTTACTTTAGGCAGAATTAAAAACTGCTGCAATACCAGGTGCCTTGAGAATTTTCTAAAAATTTCATAATTATAAAAAATATAAAATTTATACCCATGATTTGTCAGAAAATTAGACATAATTTTTGGCAAAAAAAAAAAAATATTTGAAAACTATTATATTTATAAAACTTGTCATAATAAATAAATATAATTAATTTCTTTCAGAGTGTTAAGAGGGTTTTACAAAATCTTTTATTTTATTAGTAAGAGTAAGATAATTAACAATATAATTATAAATATATTAATTAAAACATTTAAGCAAATTCAAAAATTAAATTTAATATTGAAATATTAAAATTGTTTGGTTTCAACTTTAATATTTATATACATTATAAAATTACAACTTTTGTAAAAATAAACCACCGTATACACACTTACCTAAACAATAATATACTAACTAACAATAATAATACCTAAACATGAAATATTTAAAATAAAACTATGCAAAAACAGAAAATGTATAGTATATACTAAAAGTATGGAAAAAACAAATTACATTTTGTTTCATTATAAATTTCTTTTTTTTTTTTATAAATGGCATATTGTTGTTTAAAGATATAATAATATATCCATATAAGAATATTCTGAAAATTGATGCTTATAAACTATTAAAAATTCCCTCACATATCACATAATGGTGAATTAACTGCATATCAAAAATGACCATGAAATGCAGGAACAAGATTACATAGTAAAAGTTTACAAATACCTAAAGTATTTCACAATAAAGCAAATGCAAGCATTTTCTTGAATATTTTTCACAAATCAAGAAAAAACTGATTGCAATTCGCTGCAGGGAAAAAAATAAGAAATCACATATTATGAAAGGTTATTATATTGCAAAGATAGTGATGCATATTATGTCCTTTATGATGTTACTAACTACTGTATTTTATAAAAAGTACATATGAATTTTGCATTTGAAAATAATGAATGATGCAATGAAAATAATGAATTTTGCATATTCTATGAACATATTGTAAATGCATCAATTATCATATATATCATAAATGCAATATATTTTTATTAAAATTCAAAGTATTTATGAATATTAAATTGTCATTAATTGTAATGTAATTTAAATTACTGCTATTAATAAATTTTGAATTCAGTAGCATTCTTTTAATTGCACAAAGATTAATCTTCATTAATAAAATTTTAGC
>BPLR01015975.1:0-122298 GCA_021605095.1 Caerostris extrusa | reverse complement strand
TCATGGTAGCATGATGATTTAATTTAATCTATAACCAAACTTATTTAAGACAGGGAAGTTTGAAAAAAATGTCCTGTATTTAAAATCTTCAAATAACGGAAATAAATTAATTATTTAGAAAAAGAAATTCATAAATGTGAATGCGTGTAGGAAAAAATACTTCGCATTTAAATTAATACCCAAAGATTTACTACTAATAAAATGTAAAGGCAGGTACGACCAATCAAATGATGTTACGGAATTACTTTCGAAATGCTCCATATCCCTATTAGATTTGGACCCTCAGCCAGACATTTTTGAGTGAAAAGTGAAGACTTCTGAGTTATTATTGTGCGTATACCATTATTCTTACATGCAAAAACATAGATAATACAAATAACGATTTACCAACGTACATTGTCAAGAAACAGATTATCCATAGAAAAAAAAAAATGAACAAAACATAAAAATGAAATCTTTAAAAATTGTTAATTTTTTATTTGCTCTATAAAAATAGTGGTCATAGATTTGCAAGAATTTTTTTTTTTTTAAACCAAAGTTACCTTCCCTCACAGTACATTTTTGAATATAGGGATGCACACACATAGCCTGTATTTTTTTAATACACTACTGGTCTTCATTACTGTGACCATTATTAAATGAATATACGAGTCTATTGTAAAAGTGTGCGTGATGTATATATCACGGCCGAAGGACGTTCAGGAGGCAGACCTGGTAGACTGAGTTCCAACCTGATTTAAATACTAGACATTCTTTTAGAAGTTTGTAAGAGATTGCCTGGTATTTAAATCTTCAAATAACGGAATTTAACATTTGAAATCAACCCCAATTTATTTTAAATAGTGAATCCTTCATTTTAATAGTGAATAAAGAAAATAATTTTTACAAAAACACTTAGATATATGTATATATATATATATAAATTATAAGAGAGAGAGAGAGGGAGGGGGAACAATACACTATATACACATTTTTCTTTAACGAAATTATGATACAAGATTAGAGAGCTGTCAATGTCGTCTTCGTATAAATTAATTATAATTATACTTTTTTACAAACCAAATTATACAACGATTTGTATAACGCTGTAGGCATTTCAGACGAAGAAAAAAAAAAAAAAAGAGAGAAAAACCGCAAAAGGATCAGTGTCAAGCTGGCGAGAAGAGCGACAGGAATTCGACCGTCTTTTTCACGTGCGACCCAGATTTTAAAAACATCAATGAAAGAATTCCGATCGTGATTCAAAGGGTGGGAATGATCTACAAAAAATAACAGAAAGTGGAAAGTAAAATCTGAATAGTCATTTGTTTAAAAAAAAAAAAAAATCATTCATTTACGTTAGTTCTCTCTTTGGTTAGCCATTTTAAAGTCTGTCGTGTTTTTTTTCCGTCACGATTTTAATGTCTCGATTATATTGAATTGAATTTGGATTACAATAAAATTTAATAAGAAATAAAATGTTACCGCTAATTAATTCTAATGTTACATTATCTATCATTCTGAGGCCTAATGACTGAGGGACTAGCGCAGTGGCGCTCGATACCATAGGTTTCGGGTTCCGGCGATGTCATGGATGTTTGGAGTGGCTCGGAATACACTTTAAACCGTAGGTCCCGGCATAACAGGATCATAGAGCGTTGTGGGGTAGTGTTACTGGCGTCCGTAGCATGTCTTCAAGCTACACGTGCCCCCTGAATAGTGCTAAGTGAGTAACAGCAGCGCAGCCCTTGCTTATGGCATAAACGATTAACCATCCCTGTATTGCAACTATTATTTGGCCGAGTGACTGGCGCTCAGTGCCCCAGATTTCGGGTTCGAGACCCAGCGGTGCCATGGATCCCGTCTTAATAAGACTGTAGAACGTTGGTCGTGCTGACAACTCTATCCCGTAAAAAAAAAAAAACATCTCCTGTCTCGAACTCTGCCAGTAGGCAGACGACCTTGGTCTACTATGGGACTGTTACACCACTTATGATAATTATTATCTATTATTTTAGTTATTTCATCTTTTATTACTTCTATTTGGGCGGCCAGGTGGCTAGCACTCTGGCCTTTGGTATCATAGGCTTCAGGTTCGAATTCTGGCGGTGGCATGGATGTTTGCGAGTGGTTCTGAAATCATTTTAAAAGGTAGGTCCCGGTCTAATAGGATCGTAGAGCGTTGTGGGGGGTACTGTTACTCCGCGTCCGTAGCTTATCTTAAATCTGCACGCACCCCTGGGTAGTGCTAAGTGAGTAATGTCGGTGCAGCGCTTGTCTTAAGGCCTCAAAGACAAATGTCGAAAGTGTTTACCAGCTGCATTAGGAAAAAAAACTACTAGCATTTGAAATAATGAAAAATTTTACACACTATGCTGATAACGGTACTGACACCGATTTATATTTTTCAACATTTTAAGGATGACAAAAAGCAAAATGTAGGATTACACAAACACGAGGTTGAGCATCTGTTGTCGCCAAGATGACAATTAGGGGACATGCGTCAAAAGTGCATTCACCCGCCCACGTGATGGAAGAAAAAAAAAAATAACCCTTTCATCTTGATGCACAACAGCCTGGGCGTGAAATCTTGCCAAAACAGAAGCACAGCGGAATATACTTTTTTCATAGCAACATTGTTCATATCGCAACGGCGGAGACGCTATGCTATTTTTAGCTAAACGGCCTCTTCACTGGATATCATAAAGAAGAGCCACGCGCGAAACCTACAGAAAAGGGTTCCTGCAATAACGTTTTCCACTTATAAATACTACTGTGTCCAAAAAGTAAGACCCACTTTCCAATTTTAAATTTTACGGACTTATGAAATTTCAATTTTCTTTTCTTTTTCAGGTTGTTGGCACTGTCCTTGACATCTCTGTGAAATTTGACGGCAAATTATTCATTAACCAGAACCACCATTCCAAAAACCCGATAAGATTAGATTAGGATAAGAAGATAAAAAAATTTCCCCAAGAAATAATTCAAGCATTTGAACTGCTCTAACTTCACAATGAAATTTGTTTAGCAGTGATAGCTCCAATAGTTTCCTTTCTCAACAGCCATTATCAGTAATGCAATAATTATGTGTAATTGCAAATGGGTGTGGTTAGAAAAATCCATTAATGTCATCTTATTCTAATTATATTAAGAAACTGAAGTATGTTAGTAAATTTATGTAAAGGATTGTTACATTTTACCATGAGTCCACATTCATATAGGATACATACTACTGTGTCTAAAAAGTAAGACAAATTTTCAATTTGAAATTCCCGGGGCTTACGGAATTTCAATTTTTGTTTTTCCTTTTTATGTTGCTGGCACTGTCTCTGACATCTGTGCGAAATTGACGTCAAAATATTCATTAGCGTTTGAGTTACGCTTGGTTTTGTGACAAGTTAAAAATGATTCCGGCGATTTTGGAAATGTCTGAATTCATTGAGCAAAGGATTGCATTCAATTTTGTAGGCGGAAACGTATAGAATGTTGCAGAAGGCCTTCGATGAGCATTCCTACATCGGAAAGAAATGTTTACAAGTGGTATGAACAATTCAAAGAAGGCAGAGAACGCGTTGAAGACGAAGAACCCTCGGGTCAATCATCCACATGAACCGACGAAGCTCACACCCAAAAGATTGAAGACTTAGTGCTTGCAAACCGTCGATTTACAATGACAGACCATGTTGCTGATGTTGGAATTTCAAAAGGATCGGTCCATTCCATTTCGGGCCTCAAAAGCGTCAAATCGCGATGGGATGGAAAAACTGAATGCGCCAGCTCACACTGCATTGATTCTTCGTGACTTTTTCGCCAAAAAATGAAACCCGTATCGTTCCCCAACCCCCTATTCACGTAGTGCGACTTCTGGCTATTACTCAAAAAAAAAAAAAAAAAAAAACCACTACGGGGACACCGTTTTGAGTCGATTGAAGAGATTCAACGTGAATCGGTGCACACTTTGAAGGCCATCCCCGCCGATGACTTTTTAACATGCATTGAGGATCGAAAAAAAGTTGCCATAAGTGCATTGTGTCCGGAGGGGATTACTCTGAAGGCGATGAAATAAATTTGGAAGAATGAATAAGGAGATTTTGAAAATAAATAAATAATTGGTCTTACTTTTTGGGCACAGTAGTAAAATAAAGAAGAGGCACACGAGAGCTACAGAAAAGGGTTCCTGCAATTACGTTTTTCACTTATAAATAAAGTAGCAAAAATGCCGCATTTTTTTTTTTTTTTTCTGCAGTGACAGAAGTTTCCTGATTTCGTACGATATGTCAGAGCCGGGGTCGTTTGTCACGGGGTGTCAGTGGGCACATCTGCAAGCGCTCCTAATGGCCCACGCATTCCTCTGGGATCCCATTAGCGACATATCAGTCATTAAGAACAATGGGATTAAAAAGAAACAACAAAGAGACACGCCTCTTAATGACAGAGAAGCCCAGAGATTCGAAACTTTCTTAATTTCAGTTGTAATTTGTATCTTTAGTTGTCAGTTTAATACAACATTAGTAATTTCGTCGTATGTCATTATCATTTGCTACATTGCATCGAAAGAGTTATTTGAAAATCTAAAGAAACAAACAAAATACTGATATTACTGACAAAGTACTGATATTACTAGTTTGTGCAGGTCACTAAAAAATATTCGCGTTTGTTCGGTTATATACAATGTAAATGTTCATCGCCAATTTTATATAAGTTCATGATATGAATTTTGGAAGGTGGGGAACTAGACCAGGCGTTGATCTCAGATATTTTATTTTCAGATATTTCTCACAAGGCGAAGTTTAATAATCAAGTTTAATAAAGATAATCAAGATAATTAAGATAATTAAGATAATCAAGTTTAACCATAATTGATGGTCCCAATAGTCTTATGACACCGACAACTGGTCCTGAATTGTACCGAATTTTTAACTTAAATTCTTTTACCTTTTATTTTTTTCTTACTTTTATTTATTTTTAGAAACTTTACCTTTTAACATATTTACTAACCTGCAGCAGCCAATAAAAATTGTAAATATATATATGAATTAAGATGAGGAGGTTAAGGGGTCTATCCCCATGGGTACTCCGTAATCGGTACACCAGTTGCCAGAGCTGAACTAATAAATTACGAAAATTAGAGTAAATATTTTTAAAGCATTTTCTTCCCTTTAAAAATAATAATAATAAATAAGTAAAATAAAATAAGATGAATAAAAACATATAAATGCGAATATTACATTGTCACGAATACTTAAGAGATGCGGTGTTTTTATTTAACATTTCTTGTGTATTTTAAACAAATTTAGGTGAGGTTTGTTGCTCTACGGTAATTTTTGCACATATTAGGCTAATTAGACAGGGACCTACAGTGTAAAGTGGATTCCGAACCACTACAAACATCCATGACACCTCCAGGACTAACCCGTTGTACCGAGCGTCAGTAACGAATTTAGGAGTGATAATATAATGATCAATGTATTTTTTTGGCAGCCTCTAATATGAATAAAGCGGCTTCAGCCAATTGGCTGGCGCTTTGGCTTTGGTACCACTGGCTTCCAGGGTCGAATCCAGCTGGTGGAATGGATGCTTGTGAGTGATTCGGAATCCACTTTAAACTGTAGATTCTCCGTGTGCATAAGATGACCATAGAGTGACAAACCAAACCAACATGAATAAAGACTACACGAAAAAAAAAGCATTAAATAAATGAAATCAGTACTTAAGTAAAAAATATTAATTTTTTTTTTTTTGTAAACCATAACATATATGTCTGAAAGTGGAAAAGAAACGACACACTAATTACAAGAAACTGTGTAAAGAGGCGGAAATAATATTACATCATAAAAGTAGCATTCTTTTATGAACAATCCATAGCTAAGGAGACAGGAATTTAATCCGAGACAGCAAATGAACAAAAACATGAAAATTTAAAGGGTTCGGTTTAATAAAAAATTACTACCCGCAAATGCTGTGAGCAATTCACTTGAATGTGTTCGCCGCAAAATGTTTGTCACTGTCGTAGTCATTTATTTCCCTGAACCGTGCAACACCACACCACACCACAGCACCACCAAATCATCCTTTGACGTTCAGACAACTACCAAGAAATCGCCAATTTTTGACAACTCCTCTTAAAGCCTATCTCATTGTAAGTGTATAACGTCTTGAGGTCATTTTTGGGATACAATCTTAATGCAGAGCGAATGTTAAAATTAATGAAATAAATTAAGTCAAATTTCAATATCGACCTTGGGACAGATGGAAGGAAAAAAAAAAGGTTCATGTATTAAAAAAAAAAAAAAAAAAAAAAAGATGATAGTCACAATTTCCTGCATATGTTATTGTTCTAATGCAGCTGGTAATAGAGAGACAGATCTTTACGCCATAAACAAGGGCTGCAAAGCTGTTACTCATTTAGCACTACACAGGGGCCACTTCTGTAGCTTGAAGATAAGCAACGGACGTAAGTAACACTACCCTCAATGATCCTATTAGACCGGGACCTACGGTTTAAAGTGGATTCCGAATCACTACAAACATCCATGAAACCGTCGGAAATTGAACCCGAAACCTATGGTACCGAGTGCCAGAGCGCTAGCCACTCGGCCATCAGGAAACATTTCCTGTCTATAATGTGTAGAAAATAATTTTCCGAAAATTCCATAAAAAATAATTCTATAAAACCGCCACCTAAAAGTATGATTTCTTGCAGGGGGAAAAAATGTAGAACTTTTTGTGTTAGTGAAAAATAAACAACCTTCTAAACAAAAAGAAACATCAGTTGTAGAAGTGTTTCGGATTTTATAAAAGTTGGTTAGTTCATAAGCTACAGTGTACAAACGTTTCTGAAGGCAATATGAAATTTAGTTTTGGTGTACAGAAAATGCTGTTTCCAAAATGGTGTATTATATTTGATCCAGAGGATTTATAATTGGATTATCAGGATAATTTTTATTTTTAAGTCACACAGAGATAATGAAAGAGTAGAAAAAAAAAACTTCATAGAGAAAGGAATGAAAAGCAGCCAATCATCTGAATTGTTTGGCGACTCTCTCTGTGGTCACAAAAAACTCAAAAGACTCATTAACAAACAAAACCGAGAAGAGCCAATTAAGTAGCTTTTCGCTTTTCTCTTTTCACGAGACCGAGTTTTTGTCCGCTGCCGTGGAAGAATCTCATTCATTATTAATGAGTACACAGAGGTGATGAGCGAATGACCATCGGATGGGAGACATCATCAGCTTTATCATCTCCAATGCATACATCTTTTTGCAAATTAATGATTGGGACAGCCCAGCGGACATCATTTACTTTAGTCTCTTATGGGATGTTGTTTATTTTGCATCTTAAAGATAAAGCGTGACTACATTTTACGCTGCAATTTGTTTTTCAATGAAGTTTGAAACATAGAAGATATTAGATCTGAATTCGATTCTTCTTCTTATGACTTTTCATCGCCGCCAGCATTTCTGCAACTTTATTTTGCACTTAACATATAATGTTTTAATTCATTAACTCATGTCGTGCTATGGATGTTTGTAGTGGTTCGGAATCCACTTTAAACCGTAGGTCCCGGTCTAACATGACCGTAGAGCGTCGTGGGGGTAGTGTTACTCGCGTCCGTAGTATATCCTCAAGCTACACGTGCCCCCTGGGTAGTGGTGAGTAACAGTTGAGATTTATATAAAGATGAAACCGTCATATGCAGCATACCTAATGCAGCATACCTAATGCAGCTGGCAATACAAAGACAGTTAGTCTTTGTATTGCCAGCTGCATTAGAACAACATTAACTTCTGTCGTTTTTTTTTTTTTTTTTTAATTAAATAAAATATCTTCTGACGTTGGACGTTTTTATGAGAAATCTCCGAGATCCCTAACAAATGAGAATGGAAAAGAAATTTGTGTTTATATTTATCATTATATTTTATCATATTTTTGAAGCTAGCTATAATTTACAAAAATGTAACTTCACATTAAAATTGCAAAAGACAATACTTAACACATGGTTGAATTATTTAACGCAATTTAATATAATAATAACCAGTCAAAACCATGTACGGTAAAATGGTACTGAAAAACACCTGAATTGTTCAGAAAGTTAGTGATTGTGTGTTAGTGAATTGTTAGTAAAGATTCCTTATAAAAACTTTTACGAAAAGGGAATAGCGAATGGAGCTGGACTTTGATTCGAACATTCGACCTTGCGGTCACAGATACGTTTCCTTACCCCTGAGTCAGTTTCCTTACACCCAGTTTAATGTGAGGCCGCAAATTTTTAACCCAAATGGTCTCTCAGATACACAGCGAGATAATTTGAATCTGTGTGAACATTTAAATCCACTCCGTTACCTGAATTTGCTTGTGTGCTTGCTCAGAAGAACAGCCATTACTTTTGGGAAACACTCATAGGAGACATCATAGATGGCTCTGGGGCTTTTGGGGAATTTTCTATACCAGGGTGATGAGTTAAAGGCGCCGAATTAACTCATTGCTAATCTGAAGGACATTTTTCAAGAGATTATTTCGAAATTTTGATTAGATAATTTAGAATAGGTTCGACGTCCAGGTCTCTATGGGACCTGATGGCCGAGTGACTAGCGCTCTGAAGCTCGGCACCACAGGTTCGAAACCCGGCGGTGTCATAGATGTTTGCAGTGGTTCGGAATCCACTTTAAGCCGTACGTCCCGGTCTCATATGAACGTAGCTGCCCAGACTTCTCACCCACATCAATCCCAAACTCTAAAGGGGCAACTCAGCTCTAGGCACAGTGATGTGGAGTAGTTAGAAGTAGTAGTAGTAGTAATAATAGTCCATGTCTCTATGAATAAATTTTCGTCGAATGGACCAGGGTAATAGTTAATTCCCTATTCACAATTCTTTTAGTGTTCAAGCTAAAATGACAAAAAAAAAAAAAAAAAAAAAGTAACATAAAATTTTTTTTAAGTCAATTCTTATTTTTTTCCACTCTACTGCAGAAAAGTCCTTTACAAATAAAGTTGAAATTTTGCTCTCGCATCTGGCGCCATCTATTATTAGATACATGCAATTTAAATCTGAAAAAACCCCTAAAATGAATTAATTAAATTTAATGAATGAATTAATATTTGAAAAACTGCATTCACATCCAGTGTCATCCACTACAAGTTAAAAAAAAATGTGTTTGAACTCGAGTGGTTGAATAAAAGTATTTTATGAACGATTGAAAATTTGAACAAGATATATATAGGGAGAGTGTGAGCTAATAGAAGCAATTGAAAAACGAACAACACTCAGATTAAATTTTAAATAAAACAAGCTTACTTTTGCAACGGGGTTTGGTAATACCTCATACACCGGTCTCCATTCGAAAGTGTACTAAACAATAATACTTGTTCAAAAATAGAACAGCAGACGATAATGATCCAACTCGATTTTGATTAGAAAGTATGTTTACAAAAGATTTTATTATTGCTTCCAAGGGAAATGAGTAGACACGTCAAAAGAGAAAACCCAACTCGATTCTATTTAGTGTCTAATGGATTGTTATTAATGTTACAAAAAAGCGATTATTTTTTTGGAACTTTTTTTTTGAACGTTTTTGTTTCGTTACCCGAGTTCACTTGCGCTTGCTCAGAATAACAGTCTCTTTACTTTTTGGGAAACACTCATAGGAGACGTCGTAGATGACTCTGGGCCTTTTTTGTGAATTTTTCACGCCACGATTATAAGTTGGAAGGCGCCGAATTAACTCATTGCTAATCTGAGGACATTTTTCCAAGAAATTTTTCGAAATTTTGATTACATAATTTGGAATAGGTTCGACGTCCAAGTCTTGGGGGTAGTGTTGCTTGCATCCATAGCATATCTTCAAGCTACACGTGCCCCCTGGGTAGTGCTAAATGAGTAACAGCTGTTCAGCCCTTGCTTATGGCATAAAGATTAACTGTCTCTGTATTGCCAGCTGCATTAGAACAACAAATTCAAATTTTTACCCAGGGACAAAGTAAAAAATAAAAACGATTTCATTAACGATGCAATTTATCAAGGTTTATTTTCAATCTCAGAGGAGCTTGATGGCCGAGTGGCTAGCGCTCTGGTGCTCGGTACCACAGGTTTCAGATTCGAATCCTGGCGGTGCCATGTATGTTTGTAGTGGCTCGGAATCTACTTTAAGCCGTAGGTTCCGGTCTCATCCGGCGTCACCAATCAGACTTCTCACCCACATCATTCCCAAACTGTACAGGGGCAACTCAGCTCTAGGTGGTGATGAGGCGTGGTGCAGTAATGCAGGTCTCTATCAATAAATTTTCGTCGAACGAACTAGGGTAATAATTAATTCACTATTCATTTAGTGAAGCCAAAATGATAAAAAAAAAAAAAAAAAAAGGTTAAATTTTAAATTGCAACTTGGTTTGGTAATACCTCATACACCGGTCTCCATTCGAAAGTGTTCTAACAATAATATTTGTTCAAAAATAGAACAGCAGACGATAATAATCCAACTCGATTTCGGAAACATTCCATTCGATGTTTACAAAAGATAACAGAACAGGCTTCATTATTACTTCCAAGGGGAAAAGAGTTGACGCGTCAAAAGAGAAACTCCAACTTGAATTCTATTCTGGTGTCTAATGGATTGTTATTAATGTTACAAAAGCGATTATATTTTTTGGAACTTTTCCTTTTGGAACGTTTTGTTTCGCAAACAGCTTATTAATCACTGACCCACACATGAGACATTGAATGAACGATTAAACTGTTCTGTTTTTTGTTCCATGGCGTTCTGATTGAAAAGCAGCCAACAAATCGGTGTAGAATAAACTTCTCTTTCAAAATGGCTGTGAAAAGAAATCTGTCAAAGGAATAAGGGCAGCATTTAAGAGTTGCAATTTTTTGATTATTTTTTTCTAATCGAGCGATTCAAAATACGTCGATTGGTGAAGGTTGTTGGGAATTATGTTTCGTTACCCGAAGGGTTAGCGAAAAAAAAAAAAAAAAAGACTCGTTCACAAAGCTTAAATTAGATTGCAATTAAAAAATGCTAACATGGGGACATTTTTCCCACCAGTTACAGCAGCGCTCTTTGATTCGCAATAAAAAAAAAAGAAAGAAAGAAGCCGGCGTATTTAATACATGGATCCTATTTATCAAGTTCAAAGGTCGAACATTGTTGTGCGTTAGGTCATTAAGGGACCTTCCCCATATCTAGGTTTGTAGAGCATTCAAAACATGAAACGACTCGTCCATCAGTGAGTGGCAAAGGAAGTTTACAACAGGGTTGGCTAACCCAAAGGATCTTGCGAGCCACTTTGGAAATGCATCATAGCTTCGCGGGCCGCATCTAAAATTATATATCCCCCTATTAGATTGAGACCCACTACAGAACAATTTTTGGGAGTGGAAAATTGAAACATAATGGCTTATTATTATTATTTCTTATATGTTTAGAAAATATATAACACTAAAAATGAAATAAAAAAATATATATAAATATAAATGAAACAAAAAATGAAATCGTTAAAAAATATTTATTTTACTAGTGCGATATTTGTTTCTCCACTATTTCATTTATCTATTGCAAATCGATCTGAATTTGGGTGTTTGCACACCGTAATGGGTGTTGTAGGTTAACGTCCGTTATGTGTGATGGTGCTTTAATAAAAATTAATTTTTCTCATAATTTCGACAGTTAAGTTGTGAATATAAGGATGCACACGTAATGTAACATTGGTTTTCACTCCTTTGGTCATTATAAAATAAATGCATTTCGTGAAAGTGTGATAAATCTCATGCGGCGGGAAAATGTTCAAGGTGGGCCGCATGCGGCCGGCGGGTTTGCTACCCCTGGTTTAGAACATATGTGTATGATTCATATTTAACACATTGCAAGCACAAGCATAAAATTGATGGTCACATGACTGAACTTTTAAAATAACTTTCGTTTCTCCTTTTGACGAAAGATTTCCAAAAAAAAAGGGGACGTTCCCCATATCTAAGTTTGTAGAACATTCATAACATGATATGAGTAGTCCAACAATTCGGTTTTGTTTTGTCGCTCTACGTTTGTGCACACGAGGGCTAAACAGATCGGGACCTACAGTTTAACATGGATTCTGAACCACTCCCAAATATTCATGACACCGCCAGGTTTCGAACCTGAAACCTGTTGTAAAAAAAGGCCACAGCGTTAGCCACTTGACCATAAGGCCGCCGTCCAGCAGTAAGTAGCAAAGGAAGTTTAGAACACAAGTCCATGATTTATATTTAACACATTGCAAGCACAATCATAAAACTGCCCGATCTGGGATTTAATACAACTGATGCAACCCCACAAATTCATCTTTTTTTTTATTTTTAATTTCAGTAAAAAATTTTGCTTAGTACCTAAATGATGGCTACATGGTTGAATTTTAAAATAAATTTTTGAATTTCTCCTTTTGACGCAAGATTTGACCAATGAAAGGTATTTAATTTTAAAATATTTTTTTATCAATCAATTGAATTTTATTTGACCGTCCTTCAGAAGATTGAGCTAGTGAGGAATTTTGATATAAGTTCATTCGATAAGCCAGTTCGTCCTGGTATGTAGTGATAGGAATGTTGTCATACAGAATGACGAAATGAAAGGTTAAACATTACAGGGCGAGAATGAGTGATTCAATGTGCACGATAATTAGAAATATTCGCAGTGATGGTTATTTAATGATTCATAAGGAAATAATCATTAATATATTCAAACAGCAATAAAATGCTAATAAAGATAACATTTCCAGATAAGTTACGACGCATGGTAGCGTATGCACAATAGGAATGCAATCTAATCGAATTGATTGATGTTGGCTATATGACTTTTCTAGACATTTTAAGCAGACTATGCGATATGAACCTGCTTATTATTTCTACTGGTGATCTGGCGGTGGCATGGGTGTTTGTGAGTGGTTCGGAATCCACGTTAAACTGTAGGTCCCGGTCTGTTTCGCCCTCGTGTGCATAAGATGACAAAGAGCCAAACCAATCTACTGGCGATCACAGATACATTTTCTTTCATAATAGAAAATAAAAATATTTGATGGAAACTGAAATAATAAGAAAGATAATGAGTCGATTTTTATTCTTGCATAGTGGACCCATAAAAAATGAATCAATTAAAATAATTAGATTAACAGGCGTATTATTTCAGACGGAAAAACCAAATTATAATCAGCATCACTTAGAAAAGAAAATGTCATAAAAAATAATAAATAAAAAAACGAAATGTGGTAACATTCACAAAATAGTCGCAAATTTTATCAATGGATACTTTCCGATCTTTTATAGGACTACGAACTTCAGTCTCAGTTTGAAAGCTCAGTTAAGCCGAAGAGCTATCATTATTTTGTGTATGTTACCTTACTTTTTGAATATTGAAAATATATTTAAGACAAAGAGCTATTTAACAACTTCATATTCATATGTGGCTTCCTTATGCAGTTGGTTTCGGATTCGAGTCCCGGCGGTGCCATGAGTGTTTATAATGGTTCGGAATCCACGTTAAACTGTAGGTCCCTGTGTGTTTAGCCCTCGTGTGCACAAGATGACCGTAGAACGACAAACCAAACCTCATTGTGCAGTTTATGAAACAATGGAAGAAAGTACTGCATTTAAAATCAAATAATGTTTTCCAACATTTTAAGACTTATAGAAGCAGTAAAATATATCTTTGATGTTGATTCAATACAGGAATGCTATATGCAGACACTATTGTTGTTGTTCTAATGCAGCTGGCAATACAGAGATAGTTAATCTTTATGCCATAAGCAAGGGCTGCACCGTTGTTACTCATTTAACACTACCCGGGGGTCACAAGTAACTTGAAGATAGGCTAGGATGCGAGAACACTACCCCCACAACGCCCTACGATCCTATTAGACCAGGACCTACGGTTTAAAGTGCATTCCGAACCACTACAAACATCCATGGCACCGCCAGGACTCGAAGCCGAAGCTTGTGGCATTGAGCGCCAGCCATTCGACCATTAGGATCCTATATACAATACTATAGATAAATATCCAGTACAATGATATGAGGTGAATGTGTCCTTTATGATGCTAATCATTTCTTATTTAAGTTGGCATTCATATTCAAACAAAAATCTTTTTTTTTTTTTTTTTTTTTTTTTTTTATACATCAAGACACAAAAATGTGCCTTATCATTTATGAACAACACTCTTTACAAAACAAACATCGAAAGATAAAAAGAGTTATTCAGAATTTAAGCCAGACAGCAGATGGAATAAAAAATAAAAAGTAAATCGCATCGTAACCCAGTTATTGACCAAGCTGCTCTTCCACCCGATGAAGACCGATGACAAAACAGCTCCAAACTTTTCCGCACCTACAGAATTTTTAATGAAAAGAAAAAATAAAACGGGCGACTGTTTACACAAGGTCGAAATCAAGTACACTTCATAAACACATGTGGGCTGGCAAAGAACACAGAGCTCTCTCTGATGGGGATGAGTCACCATCGGGCGCCGCTCTCGCTGGAATGGGAGGAAAAAAATAGAGGATGTTCCTCTCTCAATTCATTAGGAGGCGATAAGTGAGGATTACCTCACGCCAAGAGGACGCTCCATTAAATGGGATAAACACATGTCTCTTCTCATGATAAACACAAGACTGGACTGCAGTCTAGATTTCGTATTGATGTTACAAATAGAGCATTCAATTTCATTCATTAATAAAATAAAAACATTGATTTCAAAGATGCTTTCTGTTTTTATAATTTAATTAAAATAACGGTCAGATAGTTTGGATGAAATATTACCAGACTTTGTCTATGCAAAAAACTACTACCACTACACCACACCTCATCACTGTGCTTAGAGCTGAGTTGCCCTTTACAATTTGGGAATGATTAAGGTGAGAAAGTCTGACTGGGCTCTGTGGCGCTCTACGGTCCTATGAGACCGGGACCTACGGCTTAAAGTGGATTCCGAACCACTACAAATATCCAGGGCACCGCCGGGATTCGAACCCGAAACCTGTGAGACCGCGCGCCAGAGCGCTAGCCACTCAGCTATCAGGCCCCTAGAGCAAAAAACTACTACTGTGCCCAAAAAGTAAAACCAATTTTTTTTTTTTTTTCAAAAACTCACGAAATTTAAGATTTCACGTTGAACAACAATGCGAATAACCTTGCTCTATGTGGCATTAAAAGGAAAACCCATCATTTACATCAGGGGTGGCGAACTCGCGGTCCGCATGCGGCCCGTGAGATTAATCACGCTTTTAAAAATATATTTATTTTATAATGGCCCAAAAGTAGTGAAAGTCAATGTATTAAAAAAATACATTATTCATCCATCCGTGTGCATCCATCTATTCAAAAATGAACTGGCGAAATGATGAGAAGAAATTAACTTTAATTTTAAAATAATATTCTTGCGAAATTATTTTAATATATTATTAATTATTGCGAATATTATTTAAATGCTTGTTTTATTTACGAGTTCGCAGAATAATTAAATTTTATTCTGCGAACTCATGAAGAGTGGAGAAACAAATATCGCACTAGTAAAATAAAATTTTTTTTAATGCTTTTTTTTTTTTTTTTTTTTAATATTCATATATTTTTTATATTTCATTTTGAGTGTTATATATTTATTTACAATGTGTGTTTACTTTCATTATAGCATCTATGTTTACATGTAAGAATAATAGTAAAAAAAAAAAAATAGTAACTCTTTTGTTTCAACTTTTACTCCAAAAATATGTCCATAGTGGTTCTAAATCTAATGGGGGATGTGTAATTTTAAATGCGTGTCCGCCGAATTATGATGTATTTCCAAAGTGGTCCGCAAGATCATTTGGGTTGGCCACCCCTGATCTATGTAATTAGGAAACAATAGATATTTTGGAAAATTTAAACTACTGAATCGTGTTTAATATTCCGTTTCATTATTAAGGATTTTTCAATACTAATTTTATTTTTATACTTCCATGTAATTGCCTTTCGCACATACATAAAAGCAAAGAATAAATCCTCCACACCTACCCTATTGAAAATAAAAAAACTTTCAGGTTTAGTGCGATCTATCAAAAATCACTTCACTGGTCACCGGTTTCGAAGAGATAAAAAAAAAAAAAAAAAAAAAAAAAAACTGAAACTGTTATTACGCATTACTCAAGGCCCCCGCAGGCATCGAAGGCCAGACCCGAGATGACACACAGGTCTTGAACTTGAAACAATGGCGCAGATGCCAGCGCGATGATGCCACTGCCGGAAAGCGATACCGATGTGAGTGACCTCATTGGACAAGAGAAATCTTGTCCGATGCGATAACGGGCAATCGAGGGGGGGGAATGCGTGTGTCTCGCGAGAGGGGTGGACACACGCAAAGGGATGGAGGGGGTAGGGGTTGATCATTAAGACACCATTCAAGGTCAATAACACATTAGCTGCCACTAATGGGGGACATCTTTGGCCATGCCTTTTCCGGCCGCGATGGCGTGAGGTCCACACTTTCTCTAAAAGATGAAACGGAAAGATCGATGGTTGAAGGGTTCAAACGTGGAAAAACCAGAAACTGGATGGTCACGGAAATGGCAATTGTCTGGTAACATTTTCTTCAATGATTTTTTCTATTGGAGTTAAACTGTTTGTCTCAGAAGAAGATTAACGGCTAAATCAATCAGATTTAAAAGTGAAAATTATCAAATGACATGAAACGATCTTGTTTATTATTATTATTAAAATAAAAAAAAAATTGCCTGTCATTATTATTCATTTTGAATTTAAATGGTAAAACAAATTTTGCTAAAAATAAAATTAGAAAAAAAAGTATGAAAGAAACAGTAATTTTTAAAAATTAATAAATTAAAAAATAATTGAAACATATCAAATGAGCCGTCAAAATGAATGTTTCCTAAAAGTTACTGGAGTGCCTGATATCAATGGTTATAATTTTTCACTAGTTCCCCATTCAGAAATGCAGAATCTTGGCTGTGACATGGATGTTTGCAGTGGTTCGAACCACGTTTTGGAACAGGGACAGTCTCATTTTCTCCTCGTCATTTTATAAAATGTTACCGTTTTTTACTTTTTAGAAACAAACCAAAAAGCAAGTTATTTTTTAAACTATTCATTTATTTTTTACTTTGTTTAACTCTAAAAGCGATGTTTTTTATTTTTTTAAACTATTCTTTTTTATTTTTAAAATTTTAGTTTGATTAACTCTAAAAGCATGTTTTTAGTGTTTTAAATGACTGTTTTATAGGTTTTTAACTTAAATTTAAATGATGCGGGTGGAACTATAGTTCTTACAATAATGCAATTGTGAGTAAAAACAAAGGCTTCCGTGTCGCCACTATCCCACGGTCCTGATCGAGACCGAGCCCAAAACCAGTTATAAATAAACAAACAAACAAAAAAACATTTCAGGTGAAACCAATATAAACATCCGTATTAAAAGAATCAGCTGTTTTCTTTCGAAAGATGCCTGAAATGTTTCCTGTGGTACAGATCTCCAGGGGAAAAAGTCAGATACATACATACGAACATACATTTAAAAGCGTAAAAAATCAACAGGAAAACATGAAACATCGCCACGTGTAGCAATGAGTAGGAAAGGCGAAATGGGAATGGGTTTGCAGCCAAAGAAATCCAATGTGAATCCTACAGAGTTGCCAAAGAGGATTACTACTATTCAAGACCACACCAAACATCATATATCAGGACGCTCCAAACATAAACACTGCCGCCGTGGCTCTACGGTCCTAGGAGACCGGCTTAAAGTGAAGATAGTCCTACAATGTTAGCCTTTGTATCTGACTAACATTCATGTCGTTAAAAGAAAATTACATATTGAAAAGAAATAGACAATTAGATTTAAAAGAAAAATTATATTTTAGTTTTACCTGCCTTTTAAAACTAATTAGTGCATAAAATGAGAAAAAAAAAAAAAATATGTTCATGTTATAAAAATTATATATATATATATATAAAAATTCTTATTCTAAATTTGAAACCGATTTGCAAAAGCTAAGTGAAAGAATGGAGAAACAAATATCGCACTGGTCAAATAAATATTTTTTAATGATTTAATTTATATTTATGTATTTTTTATATTTCATTTTTAGTGTTATATATTTTTTAAACATGTAAGAATAATAGTAAAGACAGAAATAACAACTCATGATGTTTCAATTTTTCACTCAAAAAAAATGCCTATAGTGGTTCTAAATCTAATATGGGGACTATATATAATTCCATATGCGGCCCACGGAGGTAGGATGCATTTCCAAAGTAGGCCCACAAGATCATTTGGGGCCACCCTGGTCTAATAAACTGTCTATTAAGTGTTTTGTAACATGAACGTTTTAATAATAATAATAAATAATAAAATAATAATAATAAAATGTCAAAACTACACATCGGATGTTATAATTTGAAATTTTTCAACTATATTTGCAGCACTCTAAAGCCACGCGCTGGCGTGCCAAAAATAGGACCAACTGTGTTGACTGTTCTTATCGCTGAGCGAAGACAGACGGGAGCTTTTCCCCTTCACGTTAACTAACTTCCGCTTTCTGGCGGTCAACGCACATGCTCACATGCTGGCAACTGCGTACCGAAGAATGGAAAACCAATATGCGATAGACCCCAACCTCCTCGTCTTAATTTTCCGGCCCGTATATGTTTACACACTTTACTAATTGGCTGCTTTATTTGTATGTAATAAAAATAAACCGTTTCTAAAAATTAAAAAATTTTACTCGAAATATTTTTTTTCCCCTTCTAATGCAGCTGGCAATATAGACCGATATCTCGCCATAAGGGCTGCAACGATGTTACCACTTTATTACCCAGGGGGCGCGTGTATATGGTATGGATATATAAAATGCCCCCGCACCAAACGATTACCAAAAGTTGGACCTAAGGCTTTAATTGAATTCCGAACCACTAATCATTCTTTTTCAAAGCCGGGTTGAACCCAACCAAAAATACCGAACGCCATAACGGACGCTCACCGGCCATCAGGTTCCATTACGATGAGAAAAATAAAATATACTTGCAAAAATAAATAAAAAGCAGATAAAAAAATAAAAAAAAAGAATCTAATGATTAAAATTTTTTATTTAGGGACCTATTTAGAATATTGAATAAGATTTATTGAGATTGTTAACGTGTGGGTCGTTAAATGCAATCTTAGCATCATTATTATTATAATCAATGCTTACATGTAAAATAAAAGTAAACACAATAATAATAACTCATCCAACATTTTGGTTTTTATTCCCAAAAAATTTATTTTTTTTCTCATTTTTTAAAATAATTTTTATATAATTTTATATTTTATCCGCCTGTTAGGATGCATTTTCAAAGGGCTCAAAAGATCATTTGGGTTGAGTCCCAGAGGTGCCATGGATGTTTGTTAGTGGTTCGAATCCGATTCAAAAACTGTGTATCCAGGTGTATATTTGATCGTACAGCGTAACGGGGGTAGTGTTACTCCGCGTCCGTGGCTTTTCTTCGACCCCAGGCGGTGGCATGGATGTGTAAGTGAGTGACGCCGATGCACTTATGGCATAAAAGACCTGTCTAAATGACTTACCAGCTGTCACAGAAAAATCAGACTTTTCTCACAAAAAGGGTTCCAAAAGAAAAAAAGGCAACTGTAGCACTAGTCGGCAAAAGATATGGTGTACATGGTAGCTGAAATAGCCTTTTATGACATAGCTGGAAATAACAAAAACCTAATCGACCTAAAAGTAAAAATCCGTTTTATTAAATCCTACGCCATTCCGAATTTAATGAAACGCCGCATATTTTTAAACCAAATGGACTCTCAGATATATAGTGAGATAAAATTTGCCCTCATTTGAGTTGATGCTGCTCCCTGAAGACTTTTAAACAAAGCTTGCGTCTGCCGAAAGAGAAACCAACGATTCGAAATTCACAAACAATGACAAGTTAATTAATTAAAAAAAGCCTGACAGAATCGGCACAAAATCGCACTTCCGTTCTCTTCGCAAACAATCCAAAATGAACTCATCACAAGAAAACGAGAGGCGCCAGACAACAACGTCACATCCGGAGATAAAGATCGGTCATCCCGGAACCAGAGCATAACGAGTGGACGGCCCCGAGGCACAGAGGGGTGGCAGGCGATCTGTCGCGGGGGTGTGCGTGGTATAAAATCGTTTGGGGAAGGGCACTGCCGGATGTCGCGGCATTTCCGCCACGGCCAACAAGTGAGTAACGAGATAAAAATCGAGATTCTTAATCAGTAAGGGATCGGTTTCCGGAAATGACGATGATTTGAAGAATAAAAAAGTGTCATCGCTCTCAGCTTCAAGAATTAACTAACTTAAAATTCGTAAGAATCTGTGAGAGTGGCCAACCCGCGGCCTGCCCGGGATATTTTTCCAGCCTGTGAGCACTTTTATAAAATATATTTATTTCATAATGGCCAAAGGAGAAACTCAATGTATTAAAAAAATACATTATGTGTGTATCCTTATATTCAAAAATTGACTGTCGAAATGATGAGAAAAAAATGAACTTTGATTTTAAAATAATGTTCTTGAGAATGTAGGAACAGATATTACCTGTTTCATTTATGAGTTTATAATTATGAGTTCGCAGGATATAATTTAATCATTCTGCGAACTCATGATTCAAACAACTAATACAACAGTTTCTATGCTTTACTTTAAGTGACTTCAGTGACCATCCCTATATATGCACAGTTTGATTGTGGATAGCAGAGCAAACCAGACTCTTAGTTGAAATTGTTAGCGCGTTTGGTTCAATTTACACCTGCGAATTGTTTTTTTTTTTTTCTTTCCTAAAATGAAATTGACTAAATACAAAACGTGCTCAAACACATAACGGACGCTAACCTGCAACACCAGGAAAATAAACATAAAAAAATCATAGGATCAGCACAAAATAGAGGATACAAAAATATCGAGGATTAACTAAAACAAAAATTATAAAATATCTGTTCTTTGTAATAGAAACTCGCTACTCAATTATTGCTGGTAGGCGACCAATCTAAAAGAAAATAAGTGGCTATGTTCCTGTTCTGTGCACGTTACAAAGCTCACTAAATTGCTTTAAAACTGAAATGACTTCGAATTAGTGAACATAGGGTGGGTCCGCAGAGCGTCAATGTGGCCACTAGAAGACTCATTTCCGCCACACGAATAGCGTAAGGATGGGGCAATTAATGCCTCTCATTTCCGGTTTTCCTTACAGTGTGTCCGGATGCAAAGCCGGATATGTCCGGCACTACCTACCTAACATTAAAACCTAAGGGTGCATGGCGACGTACGAAGGCGCAACTTACATGAGGGAGGGGGGTACCTTTTTTCTAGAAAATTAATTCCTTCAGAGTCTCATCTTCCGAAGAACACTGTTTTGGTAGGTCAATTTTAAAACAACGGACAGTTTTGCACTTTTTTCCTAAAGCAGCTGGCAAACATTTAGACCGTGATCTTTTTATAACGTAAGCAATGGCTGCACCGACGTTACTCATTTGGCGCTACCCAGCACGCGCGAGTAGCTTGAAGATAAGCAACGGAAGCAGAGTAATACTATCCAGAAACACTCTACGACCCTATTAGACCGGGATTTTCGGTTTAAAGTGGATTCCGAACCACTACAAACATCCATGTCACCGCCAGGTTTCGAACATGAAACCTATGATACCAAAGGCTAGAGAGCTAGCCAATTGGCCATCAAGCCACACAGTACCGCTATCAGCATAGTGTGTAAAATTTTTTAATTATTTCAAATGCTGGTGAAAGTAATAAAAGATGAAAATAATAGATAATCATCATCATTGCCGCAACAGTCCCATAGTGCACCACGGCCGTCTGTCAACTGGCAGATTGGCACTTGGCCGCAATATATTTATTTAATTTAAACAAAGCGTTATAAAGGTTATTCAACTTAACGAAATAAGTGAATTTCTTACTTTGCAAATATGAAATATATATTATTTTTTTCGCGAAACTCAACTCTGATTTAAAAAAAAAAAAAAAAAAAAAAAAAAAATGAAATACATAGTTTGTAGCTATCGGAACTTATCCCAAAGACTGATGACAATTTCGACCCATTTAAAACTGGTGAAACATCTGTATAAAAGTCTTCAGTAACATCAGAAAATGACCGACCTGTATATATATGCACTGCAGTGCAGATAGATCCCAAAATAATAAGAACACATGACCTTTTACTAGCTTCCCATTCAACACGAGATAAGCAATCCGCAAATTTCCCCTCAAGTCAACAGTGATTATCTTTCGGGAACACATCTATCAGAAGACACCAGATAAAGATAACATTTGTAACTTCTGCAAGAGATACAATTGCTGATATATCTTCATATATTTTGTTTATTTCGTTTAATAAATAAATTGGATTTCAAAAATCAATCTTCAAGAATTTTGGAAATATTAAAAATAGGCACAGTAGTGATTTAAAAAAGCATTAATGAAATAACCATTTTATAGTTATTCGATAAACAGTCAAGATATTCAACTATATCAGAGAATCAGGACCAAAACGGGTCCCTGACAGGATAAATTTTATAATTACATATGAATTCTATTGTTGTTGTTCTAATGGAGCTGGCAATACAGAGACAGTTCATCTTTATTCCATAAGCAAGGGCTGCACCGCTACTACTCACTTAAGGCTCGTTCCCACCGAGGCGAGAGACGTGAAGATTCAAGAGGCAAGCGACAAAATTTTTTCGACCCCTTCACAGCGAAACGTCAGAAATAGCATTACGTCTAGTGAAAAACCGCTTCGAGTTGAAAGTTGGGCAACTCCAAGCGGCGGACTGCAAGCCGGTTTCAGGCGACCGCGGTGAGGCTAGTGATGGGTCAAATTTTTTCGCTTGCATCTTCTCGTCTTGGTGAGCACGAGCCTTTAGCACTACCCAGAGGTCATGTTTAGTTTGAAGATAAGTCACGGACGCGAGTAGCACTACCGCCACAACGCTCTACTATCCTATGAAACACGGACCTACGGTTTAAAGTGGATTCCGAACCACTACAAACACCTATGGCAAAGTCGGGATTCGAACCCGAAAACCTGGGGTACCGAGCGCTAGCCACTCGGCCATCAGGCCTCTGTATATGAATTCTTGATGAGTTCATTCTTGATTATTGCATTATAAAAGTTTAAAAAATGCGTTATTTATTACTAGGGTTAAAAACAAATCGTGTTTTATTAAAAATTCAACTGCATAGTAATATTGGATCTTAATAAATAATTACATTATATTTAGGAATAAATTAATCATGATTTTTTTTATTTTATTGTTATTACACTTTCTATATATTTCCCACACAATTTTTATTTGTTATGCATGATTGAGTAGTTGTCAAATAAAATTCTTATGGATGGCATGTTTATTATTAAGACATTTAATTTTAATGTGCTGTTCATCTGAAAGTGACACACTTACATTTCTATATGATTTAAATAAAGAATAAAACCACATCTAAAAAAAAAAAAAGACAAAAATCTCTCATTAAAATTCCTACCCACATAACATTCAATTAGTAGTTTTTTTTAATCTCTACATTCATCTTTGATTGTGTACTTTGGATTATCGATTTTAAAATATAATATTTGAAATACACGGGTGATTATAATTAAAGTTTCACTTTCAAAATACTATAAAAAAAATAAACACTCG
This sequence comes from Caerostris extrusa, assembly GCA_021605095.1. NCBI lineage: Eukaryota > Metazoa > Arthropoda > Arachnida > Araneae > Araneidae > Caerostris > Caerostris extrusa. Next base: position 98,646 of record BPLR01015975.1, on the reverse strand, counting down.
TCACAATGAGTTCAAATTAGAACTGAAGATACTTGAAGAAGGGGGAAACGGTACGGAATCAAAAAAAAAGTTCCAAAGTATTAATAGATGTAAGGGGCATAAGGAAAGTGAATTCGGCTGCCAGTGATATTTTGGGTCGAAATGACAACGTATTTGGCATGAGTTGCACATTAAATCAACTGTAGTGCTCAATGTGGTTGATTGTTTCGGTTTTTGGACGGGAAAAAATGACTTCCAAGTCATTCAACAGTTGTAACATTGTGAGTGCAAAGCCCTTCCACCACGGCAAGGTGATACCCAATTGGACGGAAAGAATCGATAGAACCTTTTTTTGATACCATACCGTTTCCCCCTTCCTCAACTATCTTCAGTTGTAATTTGAACTCAGTGTGACGAGTGGTTCTTTTTTACTGGGGACTTTAATTATAATTACACTGTACATATGGTGCAGTTACTTACTCAAAATAATCTGCATTTAAATTTTTTTTTTTAAAAACAAAGCAGAAATTTTGTTAAGAGTTCCAGTGAACCCTAACGCGTAAAGAAAACTTTTAAGTGTAGAGAGGTCAAAGTTCCGAGGATCTTCCCACCCAACACTATCAGGCGAGTTTGGCTTATTCAATTCATTTAGTGGCGGAGGAACTTGTTTACTTCAATAAGCAGCCTCGTCATGATTCAAGGAGGGAAGGGAAGGGGGGGGAGGAAGAAAAAAGAATGGGCGTGGCGCACTTTTCCATCGCAAGCCACTAACCGTGTCAACTGTAACTGCGGGTTGTAAAACACATCATTCATAAATTCTAACAGCCAATTAAAATATTTGAGGAATTTCACGAAGGTGTTTATTCTACTTTATTAAAACTGAATAGAAGAACCGTTTAAGAGCGGGAATAAACGGTTTTTATTTATATTTCCACACACAGACTAGCGATATATACAACTTATATAACTAGTGATATAATTTTTCAGAGAAATCTTATTTTTTTGTTTAAATTAAACTTGAAATAAATCAGGGGTGGCCAACCCAAATGATCTTGCGGGCCACTTTGAAATGCATCCTAACTCCGCGGGCATATGTAAAATGTAATATGTAAAATGCATATGTAGTCCATGTAAAATTATATATCGCCATATAATATTTAGATCCACAGCAGACATTTTTTTGGAGTGAAAAAATTTAAACGTAATGAGTTGTTATTATTGCGTTTACTATTGTTCTTACATGTAAACATAGATAATATAATAGTAATGATACTGAACGCACCTTGTAAAAAAATATATAACGCTAAAAATTAAATATAAAATAAATATCTATCTATCATATATTCGTAATATCATATAATCACAATCAATATCTGTCCTATATTCGTAAGAATATTGTTTTGAAATCAAAGTTAATTTTTTCTCATGAGTTCCGCAGTTCATTTTTGAATATATGTATCTACACACAATGTACTTTTTTAATACATTGTTTTTCACTATTTTAACCATTCTAAAAATAAATATAATTTTCAAAAGTGTGATAAATCTGACGGATCGGAAAAATGTTCAAGGCAGACCGCGGGTTGGCCACCCCTGTTTAAGTCAATCATTATTACTACCTTATTCACACTTTTTATGCTGTTAATATTTTATCCAAGGTTATCCAACAAATTACCCACCTCTGAAAGAATCTTTTTTTTTTTTCTTTTTTTTTTTTGTTGTTTAAATTAAGCTTGAAATGAATGAATAGATGAGAGGATAGTAAACAATACTAAAATAAACAATGCTAATTTTAAAGTTCAGTGAGGTAACATCCAGCCACTACTGGATTTTCTCTATCTACAAATCTTCTCTCTTTGCAAGGTTTAACATTTTTTTGTGACAGAATGCAGTGGCGTTTGATGATAACAATAATAATAAATAAATATTATCTAAAAATTCAGCCAAATAATAATAATGACTCATAAAAGGTAGTCACAATGATGCTCAATTTCTAAGCATAATTGAATGCAGTTTTCCTTCAAAATAATTAAAAGTTTCACAATGAATAAAATAATAAATAAAATAAAATAAAATACCAGAACTTTGGTTTTGATACGGTTCTTTTTTGTTGGATAATAATTTATTTACTTTGCAGATTCATCGTTACGGCCCACACGTTCAGCTATTTTAATATTTAATCTTATAAAATATTTTTTTCATCTACAACTGGCCCCTAATTGTACCGATTTTTTAACTTAAACTCTTTTTATTTTTTAATGCTTAAACTTTTTATTTTTTATCTTACTTTTACTTATTTTTAATATTTGTAACTTTTTAGAGTACAGTTTTTTAAATTTTTAGAAACATTTTTTTTTTTTTTTTTTTTTTTTACCACTTACTAACATTTTAAGCAGCCAATAATGAATTGAAAATTTATATATGAATTAAGATGAGGAGGTTAAGGGGTCTATCCCCGTGGGTACTCCGTAATCGGTACGCCAATTGTCAATGACTAAAGAGCAAGATAATTGTGCGCTAGTATTTACCAAAATTTAAAAACTACAACACTTAGAATTTCTTTTCCTGTGAATTGATTATTGTAGTCATTTTCTTTATCTAGTGCTTAGCCAAAAATAAAGAAAAATTTCTTATTTGTTATACTAAATTAAATACATCTTTTTATTTTTTTGCATAATTCTGTTTTCACATTATTTAGTACTGGCAACAGGCGTACTGATTACGGAGTACCCATGGGGATAGACCCCCTTAACCCCCTCATCTTAATTTATAGATAAAATTTAAGATTTATAATTGGATGCTCAAGGTTAGTATATGCTAACAAAAATAAAGTTTCTCAAAATTTAAAATTAATAAAAATAAATAAAAGAAAAATAAAAAGTTAAAAAGAATTTAAATTAAAAATTCGGTACAATTAGGGACCATTTGTCGACACCATAAAAATATTGAATAAGATTAAAAATTGCGATTGCTGAACGTGTGGGCAGTAACGATGAATCTGTAATAAAAGCATTAATAATCCCCGCCCCTCAAAAAAAAAAAAAAAAAATAAATAAATAATGGTCGTTCTCAGAACGAAAGTTCTGGTATTTTATTTTTATTATTATTTTTTTTTTATAAATTTTTGTCTATCTTTTCATTTTACACACAAAAGGCGGTAAAAAAAAAAAAAAAATTATTTAGTTCAAATTCGCCTGGAAAGAATTATCAACAGGAAATGACGCCGTGGTTCAAGACGCGCATGTGATTTTTAAAATCTTATTTAATGAATAATTTTTATTCTTTGATTTTTTTTATTTATAACAACACATAAACATTTAAATAAAGGATGAAGAGTTTAAAAAAAAAATTCTCATTTTAAACAAGGAGAGAAATTTCTGGGGTGATTTGTGATCGTGTAATTTTTTTTTTTTTTTTAATATCTTTTTTTTGTTTGTTTCAAATGTTTTATTACATAATCTTGAAGTTTATTTGTTTATTTTTTTCCATTCTAAATTTCTTTTTATTTTGCTACTGCGAAACAAATCAAATGCGCCGTTAGCTATGAATAAACAACATAGCATGTCAATAAATAGTGGCGTTTTTAATTTGGAGTAAAATGTATTTAATGTAAATATTATATTGATATTATAATATATTTAGAAATAATATTGTTTTTCTTTTAAGATATCAAATAATATACAGCCATTTACATGAAAAATAAATGACTATTGGTTTCTACGTTAAATTTGCTAACATTTTGTCTGTTTTTTTTTTTTTTTAATTCCTCACCTTTAAATATATTTATATATATAATTTGTATAATAATTTAATAAACATAATTTATAATTATATTAATTAAATTATTATAAATTATATAATTTATATTTTAATAAATATAATTAATATAATTAAATTTTTTATGATTTATTAATATATATATAATTTGTATAATAAACTTCAATGCAGCAATATATATATAGATTGCTGCATTGAAATTATGATACGAAAATATGACAAGCTCAAATTCAGTTTGTAAAGGATTAAAAGTAAGATGTTCTACTATTTCAAATTATGTTTGTTTATATTATTATGAACATATTCTTTCTGGATTTCTGGCACTTTTAGAAATTTTTAAAAAATAAACTTACCAAATTACAAAATACGTAATTTCAATGCAGCTTGGCAAAGCCAGACCATATCAGCTAGCATAGATAAACTAACTACAATACTAAGATAAAATGTGTAAATTGGCTTTACTTGTCACAATGTTGTACTGTTATCGTGTTTTTAAACATACCACCTCATACAAAATGGATTAACTTTTATGAAAATATGAATTTGTACTACAGTTTGTTTTTGAACAGCAATAAGCATTTAACAGAAAGTCGGCTAATTTAATTAAATACTTTGTATTGCAGTGCATGGCATTTCAATACATCATATTATGTATATTTATGATACAAGTATAACGAAAATGCATTCACACTATTAAAATTTGATTATATTTCTGAAATCTATTTTTTAAATAATCTTAATGAAAGGTAAATATAATGTACAATTTAATATTTTATTTTTAAGAAATGCAAACCATTATGTTTTTATTTATTTTTTTTAATTTTAAATAATACTAACTAACGACACTATCCAACAAAATTTTAGAAAATTATTAAAAAATTCCATGCACCTCTGTAATATCATAAAAACAAGGTAAATATAGATTTGCATTATTTTTTAATATTTTACAACTGTCTATCTTAATAATTAAAATTATAATGATTATTAATATAACTTTATTTTAATATAAATAAAAAAATTTTTAATATGCTGACATAAAATAAAAGGGTATATGTATATAATAATACCTCTCTTAACATTTCAACAAAAAAAACTAGAATAAAATGAAATTTAATAATTCATAATTTATTTCATTAAAATTTCAATTAATTTATTTTCTTAACAGTAGAATAAAATTTCAATTTAGGTTTAAAAGTTATAAATATGGGACATTATTATTATTATTCTGTTTATTGAAATGGAGTTTCATAAGGAAAAAATAAATGAACGTTGTGCAAATATACAAAAAGAAAAGAGTTATAAATTAAAAAGTGATTATCCATTTCAAAAACAATCACTTAAAAACTTTACATAAGATGAATGAATTCGAATTGAATGAATATGAATACGAATTCACTGATTATGAATTGAATGAATATGAATTCATTTTAATCTATAAAGGAACTTTGAAGTAAGCAAACTTAATCTTCACAAGAAAAGTAAACAGCAAATCAAACACTAGAAGAAATGTTTAAGAAAAGAGGAACGCTCAGCCGGAAATCGCGACAAACATTCTCTTTAAGAAATACATACTATTACATTCTCGTACAAAAATGACTGAATAACTTACCCTTCACTGGTAACTTGCACAATAAGTTCGCGATTAGAAATCCAACACGTGATTATTCCAATAAAGATTAGAACAGCGACAACGACACACAACCACAATAGATCCCACACACAGACTTCGAAGTGACTGCAGAAGCCCGCTCAACTACCAAATCCTGAACTTCCAAACAAACCACTTCCGCCGACACTAGTGACAAATTATCTACAATTCCTGTTGACGAAGAAAGGAAACCGGCGATTCGTGCTGCCATCTATTGAGGTATTCCGAATCTAACTGCATGAATATATATGTATGCAATATATATACAATTATATATATATATAAATATTGCATTTTTATCGTTTGGTTAAACATTTGCAGTCTACATTCAAATATTAATAGTTAAGAATTTAAATTTGATTCTAAATATTAATTTTGATCATAATGTTAATTTATAAATTTTTTTTTTTCCTTCCATCAAAAATTTTTTTTTTTTTTTTTTTTTTTTTTTTTATAATTTTATAAATTTAAATCTAGGCATGATGGCCTAGTGGGTAACGTTCTGGCGCTCAGCACCACAGGTTTCGAGTTCGAATCCCGGCTGTACCATGGATGTTTGTAGTGGTTCGAATCCACTTTAAACCGTGACTCCCGGTCTAATAAGATCGTAGAGCGTTGCGGGGGCAGTACTGCAAGCATCTGTAGCATATCTTCAAGCTACACATGCCTAGTGGGTAGAACTAAATGAATAACAGGGGGTACAGCAATTGCTTCTGCATAAAGATTAAGTGTCTCTGTACTGCCAGCTGCATTAGAACAGCATATTCATCTTATTGCTTAGTTTGATGATATGTCTTCAAATAATAGAACTTCATGTCCTACCAGTTTAATAGTGAGTTATGTTTCCATACGTTAAAAATTTCAGTTTTCATTCAAATATTAAGAGTTAAAAATTAAATTTGATTCAAAATATTAATTTTACCATAATGTTAATTTATAAAAAAAAAAAATTACATTTTTTTTATAATTTCAAATTTTTAATTAGGGACAAAGTTATAAATAAATAAGATTTAAATGAATATGCAATTTATCAAGGTTTATATTCAATCTCCACCGCTTGCCGTTGGCATTAAAAAGGTTGATGGCCGAGTGGCTGGCGCTCGGTACCACAGGTTTTCGGTTCAAGTCCCGGTGGTGCTATGGACGTTTGTAATGGTTTAGAATCCACGTTAAACCGTAGGTCCCCGTCTATATAATACTCCTTGTAGAGTATTGTGTGTGTGTGTGGGGGGGTAGTGTTACTCGCGTCCGTAGCGTATCTTCCAGTACAAGTGTGCCCTGTATGGTGCTAAATGAGTGCGGTCTAACCCTTGCTTACGACATAAATAATATGTTGGTCTAATGCAGCTGGCAATACAATCTTAGAAATTGCTTCGTTTCCTGATATTCAAATAATAGAACTTCATGTACTACCAGTTTAAAAACTAACATAGTTATGTTTGCCTTTTCATTAGAACCTTTTTCTCTTATAGTAAAATTATTATAAATATCAAATCTTAATAACAATTGTCAGCAGTACTAGATTTTTTTAATAAAAAAGAAATATGTGATATAAAAATTATTCTAATTTTCATTTTGGTTATTTCTCTTACACTTGATTTTTATACAATAATTCTGCATATTTTAAGAAGTTCAATTTTATTAAATATTTTTCTCCAAAATTAGGGAGGCCTGATGCCGAGTTGCTAACGCTCTAGCTTTCGGTACCACAGGTTTCGGGTTCGAATCCTTGCGGTAGCTTGTATGTTTGTGAGGGGTTTCGGAATCCCCTTTAAACTGTAGGCCCCGGTCTGTTTACCTCTCATGTGATGAACGTAAAACGACCAACCAAACATCGTTTTTGTTATGAATTTTCTTTCAATTTCTTCAAAATAATTGCAGAAAGTTTTTAAAGGATGAAAAATTTCAGGAGAGCTGTGGTTCGAATTCGCTGGCGACATTGCTGTAGTCACTGTTTTCAGACACGAGGAGACTCGATGGTGATTGTGACAAAATGTGTAAAACCATCTCTCGTGGGGGGTGGAGAAAAGAGAGAAAAAAAAAAAGAGCATTAGTTTCTCGCACTACGGTCATTTTATGCACACTTTGGGCTAAACAGACCGGGACCTACAGTTTGACGTAGATTCCGAACCACTCACAAACATCCATGACACCACCAGGATTCGAACCTGGGTTGATTGTAGAAGAAATTCCAATTTTATTACATATTTTCTTCTAAATTAATATTATTATAAGTTCTTGGCCTAAACTAAACAAAATTTACATGTATTTGTATGAAAAAATAGCACGAATTTAGTCGCAGTCAAATATCGTGTATCGCAATGAAGTTTTCGGTTACGTTGTTGATTCCAATATCCTAAATCTTACTGCACTACATCAATCATTCCCTGCAATGCCCAATGTTGCTAGCCAAACGGGCACCGCGGCACCGAAGGATGGACCCCGGGGGGTGATGGACGCAGACGATTTCCGAGACGCTTATCTCAATTAGAGTATCCTGCTATTAGCATCTAACCGACTTCGAGTGACCCGGTCATCGCAAAAGATGCACCTGTAATGACAGATGTTTGGGAACAAACCAACTCATCGGTATTCATTCCTCAATGCTTGGAGATACTACTGCATCCAGCATGAAGAAGTCTTCTAACACAAAGCAAGAAAAATGGATGATCCATGTTCTTGTAGTTTTTTTTTTTTTCCCCTTTAATGCTATCACTTTGAATGACCAAATAGAATTAGATGAACACCCATGTTTTCCTACACTCAAAAACGAGTTTGATAATGTAAATTATACTATTAAAAAAAAAAAAATGAAAAAAGATTTCCAATAAAACTATATGCCCACAGGGCGATGCGAATCAATTGAAACGTGATTACTTTATGTCGTACATCCCTTTTGTTGTTCTTTAGAACGATAAAGGAGCTGGTTTAATTGTCAACTCTTTTATTATTTTTTCGATAATGAATTTGTATTGCATATTTGTATTTGTATGTATATCTTCTCTAATTATTATTATAGGGTAAAGAATAATGTCAGTAATAATGTTTGAGTTTTCAGTCGACTGTGTGACATGAAACTCATAAATTTTAATTCTCAATAAAAAAATATTATATAACACATGTTTTTTATAGTTTATTAAACCAATTTTAGTCTTGAAATTTATTAGTCAATGAAAATGGTCAAGTGGCTAGTGATCTGGCTCTCCGTACCACAGGTTTCGGGTTCGATTCTGGGCGGTGTCATGGGTGTTTGTAGTGGTTCAGAATCCACTTTAAATCGTAGGTCCCAGTCCTAATAAGATCGTAGAGCCTTGAGGGGGTATTGTTACTCGCGTTCGTAGTTTATCTGCAAGCTACACGCACCCCTGAGAAGTGCTAAGTGAGTAACGTGGGTGCAGCGCTTGCCTTAAGGCATCCAAACCAACTGTGTAAGTGTTCGCCAGCTGCATTAGAACAAAAAAAAAAATATATACATTTGAGTTTTCAGTTGACTGTGTGGCATGAAACTCATAACTAATATAATTATTACTAGGCATGAGTGATTAGCGCTCGGTGCCACAGGTTTTGGGTTCGACTCCCGGCTGTGTCATGTATGTTTGCAGTGGTTCGGAATCCACTTTAAACTGTAGGTTTCGATCTAATAGGACTGTAGAGCGTTGGGCATTTTCGAGCTGACAACCCTACTCAATAAAAAGAAAATATCTCCTGTCTAGAAATCTGCCAGTAGGCAGACGGCCTTGGCTCACCATGGGGCTGATGCGCCACTGATGATGATGATGATGTAGTTTACTATTAAAAAAATTGAAAATGAAAAAAAAGATTTTCTACAAAACTGTATACCTACAGGCGAAGCAAATCAATTGAAACGTGATTGCTTTATGTCGTACATCCCTTTTGCTGTCCTGTAGAACTATAACTAGTTTAATTGTCATTGTCTTTTTTTCGATAATGAATTTGTATTGCTTTGTATATCTCCTTTAATTATTATAGAATAAAGAACAATGCCGGTAATAATGTTTGAGTTTTTAGTTGACTGTGTGACATAAAACTCATAAATTTTATTCTCAATATGTTGTACTACAGAGTCAGTTTATCTTTATGCTATAAGCAAGGGCTGCACCTTTGTTACTCATTCAGCACTACCCAGGGGGCACCTGTAGCTTGAAGATAAGCAACGGACGCGAGTAACACTACCCCCACAATGCTCTACGATCCTTTTAGAACGGGACCTGCTGTTTAAAATGGATTTTGAACCACTATAACATCCACCGCACTGCCGGACTCGAGCTCGAAACCTGTGGTACCGAGAGCCAGAGCGCTGGCCACTCGGCCGTTAAGGCCCATATTCTCAATATAATAAATGTTATATTACAGATATGACTTCTTATAGCTCATTAAACCATTATTTTGATCTTGAAATTTATTAATCAATGAAGAAATCAACAGAAGCCAAATGTACCTGTAGAAAAGTTTTTTTTTTTTTTTTTTTTTAAGGAAAAAAAGATTTTCTCACGAGGGTAAAACAGTTTTCTTTTTGCTTATTAGAAATAAAACGAGAAAATGAATTAAGAATTCTGTAGGTAGAAAGCGTTAGCCTTCGTAATCAGTTCTTAGATTTAATCTCTTCAGGGACATTTTTTATGACAAAAAGAATTAATTTTTTGTTTTATTACGATTTATTCATATATTGATATGAATAATTCATTATTCACTGATGGCCGAGTGGCTAGCGCTCTGGCGCTCGGTACCACAGGTTTCGAGCTCGAGTCCGGCAGTGCGGTGGATGCTTATAGTGGTTCGGAATCCACTTTAAGCAGCAGGTCCCGGTCTAAGAGGATCGTAGAGCGTTGCGGGGTATTGTTACTCGGCGTCCATTGCTTATCTTCAAGCTGCACGCACCTCCTGGGTACTGCCAAGTGAGTAACGTCGGTACAGCCCTCATAGTATAAAAGATCACGGTCTAAGTATTTGCCAGCTGCATTAGAAAAAAAATTGAATTCAAACAGTGAAAAAAAAAAAACAAGAACTATAAAAATCTAAAAAAAAGACAACATATCGTCCACTTTTGTAGCTATTGAGCGTTAATAGTAATTTATAATTGAAATAATTTTATTTATTCCAGGCATAAATAATTCATTGTTATTAATTCATTAAAACTAAATAAACTTAAATATCTGATATTATTTTTATCAAACATCAACGATTTGTTCAAATAACTCAACAACACTGACAGTCGAAATACTACTTTAAACTATTTTCATATTCCTAACTACACACTGCAAATACCGTTATCAGTGCAATCAAACGATAAGATTAGAATTTTTCTTTGCTGCGAGATTGTGTAGTGAATAATTTACTATCAAATTTTTGTTCTTTTTATTAATGATAGTAATTTTAATTATAAAAAAAAAAAAAAAAAAACTGTATAGTCACAAATGCGGCCAAGGCTATCAAATTAATCATGGTTTATGTTGGGTGTATGCGATAGTTTCATAAATAACAGATCAAAAGAGCAGCGCGTAAAAGTATTTTCTAGGTTAATATTAGTAAAGTTATGTATTCGTGTCAGAAGATACTCTCGAAAAATTTTATTAAATTAATTTCCAGTAGATGTTGCTTTTGCTTGTAAATGTAGATCACTGGTAGTGGAAGTATTCATGAAATAGGCCGAAATTATTGCAGATTCAATGCTGATGATGCAGGAATTATCCAACTATCTACATCACATGCGAAGAATTAAATTAACTGTTCGGTGATCAAGATGCACAGACATTAAGCCAAATGCAATTCCATCAAAGCAGATGTCCAAACTTGGAAAGAAATCTGTAAGCCAGGGGTGGCCAACCCTAAATGATCTTGTGGGCCACTTTGGAAATGCATCCCTAACTCCGCGGGCAGTATATCAAATTTTATATCAGCATTTGAGATCTAAACCCCCTATAGACATTTTTTTGGAGTAAAAAATTGAAACATAATGAGTTATTATTTCTGTGTTTATTATTATTTTTACATGTAAATATAGATAATATTATTATTTATTATTTTCTAATGCAGCTGGCAAGATAGACCGTGATCTTTTTTATGCCATAAGGGCTACACCGACGTTACTCACTTTGCACTCCCCCAGTGGGCGCGTGTAGTTGATGGTAAGCCACGGAGTAACACTGCCCCCGCAAAGCTCTACGATCCTATTAAGACCGGGACCTACGGTTTAAAGTGGATTCCGAACCACTACAAACACCCATGGCACCGCCGGGAATCGAACCCGATAACCTGTGGTACCGAGAGCCAGAGCGCTAGCCACTCGGCCATCAGGCCACCATATATAGATAATATAATTATAATAATAATACTAAACGCACATTGGAAGAAATATATAACACTAAAAATGAAATATCAAAAATATATAAATATAAACGAAATAAAAAAATGAAATCATTAAAAAATATTTATTTTACTAGGTGCGATATGTGTTTCTCCACTCTTTCACTTAGCTTTTTTTGCAAATCGATCTCAATTTGTGTATTTGCACATCGTAATGGGTGTTGCAAGTTAGCGTCCGTTATGTTTGAGCGTGTTTTGTATTGGGTCAATTTCATTGTAGAAAAATAAAGTTCGCTGGTGAAAGTTGAACCAAAAGCGCTAACAACTTCATTTAAAAGTCTGGTTTGCTCTATTTTCGACAATCAACTGTGCATATCTAGGGAGGGCCACTGAGGTCACTTAAAAACCATAAACCTTGAAACATAAAACCTGTTATATTAGATGTTTCAAGATGCACGCGCATCATGAGTCCGCAGAATGTAATATAATTATTTTGCGAATCCATAACTAAACTCATCAATAAAACAGGCAATATTTGTCTATATATTCGCAAGTATATTATTTTAAAATCAAAGTTAATTTTTTTCTCATCATTTCGACAGTTCATTTTTCAATTCCTTCTATTAGCTCACACTCTCCCTATATATATCTTGTTCACATTTTCAATTGTTCATAAAATACTTGTTATTCATCCACTCAAGTTCAAATGCATTTTTAAAACTTAAATCTAAAAAAAATGTAGAGAATGGCACTTGGTGTTAATGCAGTTATTTCAAACATTAATTGAGTAATTAAATTTAATTAATTAATTTTAGTTTTTTTTTTTTAGATTTAAGTTGCATGTATCTACCAATAGATGGCTACAGATAAACTTAAAAAAATGAATGAAAATGATTTATAAAGGACTTTCTGCTATATAGTGAAAAAAAGTAGGAATTAACTTTAAAAAAAAAATTTTTTTTTTATATTACTTGTTGAATAGATGGCTGCACACGCATTTTTTAACACATTGGTTTTCACTACTTTGGCCGTTATGAAATAAATATATTCTGTAAAAGTGTGATTCATCTCACGGGCCGGAAAATATTTAAAGCGGGCCGCGGGTTGGCAACCCCTGGTCTAAATAATACTTCAGGCTATTTTCATATTCCTAACTGTACACAGTAAATACTGTTACCAGTGCATCCAAACCATAAGATTTGTAATTTCTTCTTGAGAGACTCTGTAGTGAATAATTTACTATAAAATTTTTGTTCTTTTCAAATTGTTGTACTATCAAATTTTTCACGTGTAGCTTGAAGATATGCTACACTGATCTGCTATCTACATGTTGAAGATATGCTACAACACTACCCCTGCAACGTTTTACGGTCGTATTAGACAGGGACCTACGGTTTAAAGTGCATTACGAACCACTACAAACATCCATGGCACCGCCAGGGACTCGAACCCGAAATATGTGGTACCGAGAGCCAGAAAGATAGCTACTCGACTGCCAGGCCCCTTATTTCGTTTATATTTATGTATATTTTTATATTTCCTTTTCAGGGTTATATATTTCTTTACAATGTGCGTATAGTATCATTATTTATTATATTATCTAAGCTCGCATGTAAGAATAATAGTAAACACTATAATAATGACTCATTATGTTTCAACTTTTCACTCCAAAAAGATGCCTACAGTGGGTCTCAAACGAATACGGGGATATATAATTTTATATGCGGCCCGAAGTGTTAGGATGCATTTCCAAAGTGGCCTGCAAGATAATTTGGGTTGGTCACCCCTTCTCCATACAATATTTTTTTTAAAAAAGGCCAGTTTCTAATTTAAAAACTTTCCCACAAACAGGAAAGATTTCGAATCCAGATACCCTCAGCCAGTGCAAAAGTAGACAAAAGGCTGCCTTCAGTGCAAACCGTTTTTCCGATGAGAACAGACGAAGACGTCCTCGTCGTAGGGGTCAAGACGGGGTGAGCGGTGGGCGCAGCCTGGGGTTGAGGAATGCGCCCTCGATCGCGTTTGTCACCGGCCGTGAGAAGAGTTGACCAGACCTCATCGGTATTCTCCCCCGTGCGAGGCGGAAGCTTCGAGCCCTGGGTGCAGCCCGAGTCAAGTGAACGGATTAGTTGAGTGGCTGTTCTTCCAGGAATAGAATAGGGTTTGGGAACATTTGCAGCAAAGGTTGGGAGAAGTCCGTAAATGGATGAATCGGTCAAGATTTGGCAAATAGATCTTGACCTCAATTATATGCCAAGTCTATGCCGAACCAAACTCATACTATATTCTAATTTTTCAATTCCTTCTATTAGTTCCCACTCTCCCTATATATATTTACATGTCTTGTTCAAATTTTCAATCGTTCATAAAATACTTTTTATTCATCCACTCAACTTCAAATACATTTTTTGTTTTTTTGAACTTGTAGTGGATGACACTGGATGTGAATACAGTTTTTTTAAATTTTAATTCATCAATTAAATTTAATTAATTTAATTTAATTCATCAATTAAATTTTTTTACATTTAAATTGCATATATCTACCAATAGATGGCGCCAGATAAACATAAAAAAATGAATGGAAATTATTTATAAAAGGACTTTTTGCAATAGAGTGAAAAAAAAAAAGTAGGAATTGACCTTAAAGATTTTTTTTTTTTTTATATTACTTGTTATATTTATGTTCGTATATGATCCATTTAAATTTTTGGCTGAAAGTTTTTGTAGAAACATCCATTTCATCCTACTACCAATCCAACTACCTATTGTGTATCATTTTGAAACAATAAATAACACAAAATTTGGGGGGGGAATGATATAATAGGATGTTTTCTACAAAAAGCTACCTTAAATTTACATGAAATGGATGTTTCTACAAAAACTTTTAAATAATTTATTTAGATTATTTTTAATCATTTTGTATGAATCGGTTAAGAATTGGCAAATAGATTTTGATCTCAATTGTATGCCAAGCCTATGCCGAAATCATGGAATCCAAACTCGTATGATATTCTAATCTTTATATTTATGTCCTTATATGATACAACTACTTGCCGTGTCTTATCATTTTGTAATTGATGAATCGGATAAGATTTGGCAAATATTTCATTTGACAAAATTTCACCTCAATTATATGCCATGCCTATACCAAAATCGCAGAATCCAAATTAATATGATATTCTAATTCTTATATTTATGTATGTCTATGATAAACTACCTACTGTGTCTTATCATTTTGAAATGGATAATAATGGTTAAGATAGACAAATATATTTTAACTTCAATTATATGCCAAGTCTATGCCAAAATCGGGAATCTAAACTCATGTGATATTTTGATTTTTATATTTATGCCCTTATATGATAACCAAAACTGTGTCTTATCATTTTGTAATGGATGAATCGGATAAGATTTGGCAAATAGATTTTGACCGATTATTCTTGAATTCAAACTTTTGTATTCTGAGTTCTAATTTATGTTCTTATATGAAACAACTATCTATTTAGTGTCTGATCATTTTAAAATGGATGAATCGGTTGAAATTTGGAAAATATTAATAATAATAATATGATGAAAAAAACTTTAAATAATTTAAACGTAGATTATTTTTAATAAATTTATTTTTATTATATTTAGTGTCTGGATAAATTTAAACAAATGAACAAACGGTTCAAGATTTGTCCATAAAATTATTAAAAATAATCTACATTTAAATTATTGGCTAAACGTTGAGGTCAGAATATTAGCCTGATATTTAAAACTAAATTTATTAAAAAAATTAAATTGCATTAGTCTTAAATCACATAATGACTAATTTTTAAATTTAACATGATAAATTTTATATTTTATTTTATCGCAATAGTCCATACACAAAATCTCTCTCTCTCTCTTTTTTGTCTTTTTATCATATATATATATATATATATATATATATTTCAACGTTTTTGTGTGAGCGTGTGTCTATACATGACGTCAATTTACATTACTGATGGACGACAGTTACATTACAGTGGCTAGCGTTCTGGCGCTCGATACCACAGGTTTCGGGTTCGAATCCCGGCAGTGCCATGGACGTTTGTAGTGGTTCGGACTCCACTTTAAACCGTAGGCCCTGGTCGTAAAGGGTCGTAAAGTTGTTGGGGGTAGTGTTACTCACATCCGTAGTACACCTTCAAGTTACGCGTGCCCACTTGAAAGTGTTAAATGAGTAACAGCGGTGCAACCTTTACTTATGACATAGAGATTGGCTGTCTCTGTATTGCCAGCTGCATTAGAATAACAACATGCAATAAAAAGGGCTTAAGTGAAGTAAATGGCAGAAAAAATTGAATATGCGATGGCATGTAAATGTTTAACAGTCTTCATGAATAAAACTTAATTAATAGATTCAGTTCACAACGTTTCTGGTTCACTAAAACGGATTGAAAATACACATTTCATTGAACCGCACGGTTTATACTGAAAATATCTTGAATTCACAAAATTTAAATATTCGTAACTGTATTCGCAAAATATTTAAATATTCGTAACTGTAAAAATATTTAAATATTCGTAACTGTATTAACAGAATACATTGTTAGAAAGCATTTGAGGAATTTTTTTTTACTTCTTGTAAATAAGGCAATTTAAAAGTATCCCAATATCACGAAAATCCATTCATAAAAGGGCTTTTCCTTCCCTAAATCTACAGATTTACTTAGAAAGACCTTGGAAATGACGCGTTTCACTGCTAATCCATAGAAAATGTTCATGGAGGTTAATGAAACTGAATATTTACTACTGTGTCCAAAAACTAAGACCCATTTTCAAATTAAAATTCCTGGGGCTTATGGAATTCCAATTTTTATGTGTGAAATTTGATGTCAAATTATTTATTAGTGCTTGAGTACCGCTTGGCTTTTGTGAGACGCTCAAATTGATTCCGGCGATTTTTGAAATGACTGAATTCATTGATCAAAGAACTTGCATTCAATTTTGTTTACGGAAACGTATAGAATGTGGCAGAAGGCATTCGGGGAGCATTCCTATATCGGAAAGAAATGTTTACAAGTTTTATGAAATAGTTCAAAGAAGGCAGAGAACGCGTTGAAGACTTAGAGCCCTCTGGCCGACCATCAACCTCAACCGACGAAGCTCACATCCAAAAAATGAAAGATTCGGTGTTTGCAAACCGTTGACTTACAATTAGAGACCTTGCTGATGATGTTGGAATTTCAAAAGGATCGGCACATTTCATTTGGGCCTCAAACACGTCAATTCTCGCTGTGTACCGAAAACACTGAATGCGCCAGCTCCCACTTCATTCTTCTTCGTGACTTTTTCGTCAAAATTGAAACCCATATTGTTCTACAACCACCGTATTCATACCGTTCGATTTCTGGCTATTCCCTAAACTCAAAAGAGCACTTCGGGGACACCGTTTTGAGACGAATGAAGAGATTCAATGTGAATCAGTGCGCGCTTTGAAGGCCATCCCTGCCTATGACTTTTTAGCATGCATTGAGGATTGACAAAAAAGTCGGCACAAGTGCATTGTGCCCGGAGGGGATTACTGTGAAGGCGATGAAATAAATTTGGAAGAATAAATAAAGAGTTTTTGAAAGAAAAACAAGTAATATAAAAAAAAAAAAAAAAAATAAATTCCTACTTTTTTTCACTCTATTGCAGAAAGTCCTTTATAAATAATTTTCATTCATGTTTTTAAATTTATCTGGCGCCATCTATTGGTAGATATATGCAACTTAAATCTAAAAAACCTTAAAATTAATAAATTAAATTTAATTGCTGAATTAATAATTGAAAAAACTGTATTCACTTCAAGTGTCATCTACTACAAGTGCAAAAAAAAAAAAAAAAAAAATGTATTTGAACTTGAGTGTATGAATAAAAAGTGTTTTATTAACGATTGATAATTTGAACAAGATATATATAGGGAGAGTGTGAACTAATAGTAGGAATTGAAAAACGTTTGAGATCAAGAAAAATGAACGGTCAGTTAATACCGAACCTAAACACTTGCATCAAACACATCCGTCGGAACTCACACTTTTAAATCTATTCGGAAACAAGTCGCCGGATGTTCTTTTTTTTTTTTTTTTTTTTTTTTCCCAAGGTCAGCACTCCCATCCACAATTACACCCTCGGTGACCTTTTCTTTTTTTGCCGAATGGAAAAAAGATGTCCAATTTCAGCCAGCGGTAGCTTTTTTTTCGCGCCGGAATAAGAGAAAGAGCGGGCAGGTCACGCCCCCGCTTTTAACTTTCTTTTTCTGAGAACACGGAAATCCCAAGGTCAAGCAGCGCAGGCGGGCCCTTTGATCCGCAAACGATTCATTTCAGTTACCTGCTCGAGGCCCCCGACCCCTGCCTGCTCTTTTCCGGCACCACCCCTGCGATCCAGCATCGATTCATTCCAGAGGAGTTTGATGGCATAACAGGTGTCAAATGATAATGGTAGTATAATTACTTACCACAAATTGTTTACGAAACAGCATCAACAAAAAATAGTTAAGATTATAAAACAAATTTCCCCCTGGCGCTCGGTACCACAGGTTTCGGGTTCGCCATGGATGTTTGCAGTGGTTTTCAGAATCCACTTTAAATCGTAGATCGCGGTCCTCATAGGATCGCAGAGCGTTGTCGGTGTAGTGTTACTCGCGTCCATAACATTTCTTCAAGCTACACTTGCCCACTGGGTAGTGCTAAGGGAGTAACAGCAGTGCAGCCCTGGCTTATGGCGTAAAGATTACCTGTCCCTGTATTGCTACCTGCATTACAACAACATAAAACAAATTGCGGACAGTCTTCAGGTAAGTTTCCACCGGATACTAAAGCTCACTTTTGGAATGAAAATAAGTGAACAGAAAGCAAACCAGACTCTCCGTTCACACACGGGAGGTTTTAGTATTCGATAAAAATCCAAGCTTAAACTAACTTTTAAATTTCAAAACCCCATTCCATCTAAATTATCATTATCATCAATAGCACGACAGCCCAGAGTGGGCCAAGGCTTTCCTTTGAAGAGATTTCTATGCATTCCTCTGTGTGACAAGGGTCCTCAATTTTTAACCCCTAGTACAGCAAAAATCCTTCTCAACTGTGTCTATCCACCGCAACCTGGGTCGTCCTCTTCCTCTTTGTCCCTTTGCAAAAACGAGCCTTTTTACAGGCATTGCACTCGCTCAAAAGATAATGAATTTACCCCATTAAAGTAGCAATTCATCAAGCACGGCTTGAATTAGTGCTAATATTCAAGCTGTGATTGGTAATAAAATCGTACATATTGTGGCTAGGCTATCGTTTGAATGTGAGCCATATCATCATCATCATTAGCCCATGGTGGGTTTGGTTTTTTGTTGATCGTTCTACGGTCATCTTATGCACACTTTGGGATAAACAGACCAGACCTACAGTTTAAAGTGGATTCCGAACCACTCACAAACATCCATGTCACCGCCAGGATTCAGCCCATGGTGGGAGGCGTAAGTTTACACTAGATACTAAAATCTCTTGTTAAAGAACGCGAGCATGCCAGGAAACAGATGAATGGGAAGCAGATCAGGCTCTCTCAATCAAACCAAATGTTATTTCTACAGTCCTGACATAAAGGAGTAAATTTATCTCCATTTGATATCGACTTTCTCAATTATAATCAGCATATCATCATTATATTTTAGATTATTTAATAATTCAAATTATTGCTAGGGGTCCTGATGGCCGAGTGACTAGCGCTGTGGCGCTTGGTGCCACAGATTTTCGGGTTCGAGTCCCGGCGGTGTCATGGATGTTTGTGAGTGGTTCGGATTTCCCTTTAAAACCGTAGGTCCCGGACTAATATGACTATCATTACACCACATCACATCAGTGTGCCTAGAGCCGAGTTGCCGCTTTACAGTTTGGGAATGATGTGGATGAGAAAAAGTCTGATTGGGCTCTGTGACACTTTAAGGCCATAGGAGACCGGAACCTACTGCTTAAAGGGGATTCCGAACCACTACAAACATCCATGGCACCGCCGGGATTCGAACCCGAATCGTATGGTACCGACCGTCAGAGAGCTAGCCACTCGCCCTTTAGGCTCAAAAGTCTTATATGACTGTAGAGCGTTGGGCATAGTACTGATAACCCTACTCCGTAAAAACACAGAAATTAATTTAGAAATTTTCTCCTATTTAGAAATCTGCCAGTATGCAGACGGCCTTGGCTCATAATGGGGCTGTTGCACCACTGGATGATGATGATGAATTATTGCTTGCTACGACGAGGGCAAATTAAAGTTTTTTTGTTTTTTTAATAGCATCAGCAATGCTCAAAATAAACTGACCAAAATAAAATGGAGTTGATTAGTAACAAGTAGAAAAGAAGTAGAAAAAACTTATAAGGGCAAACGTAGATATTTCTAGTCAACTGATATTGCTTATTTTGTGCTGCATTCCCCTCTGTCAAAACACTGGAGATATTATAGCATATATTTTGACTGTAGTGACACTTGTGACCTTGAAAACTCCCGGTAATCTGTTTATTTGTGACGAAATTAACATAAAACTTTGCATTATTTTAATCCCTTTGACTCAATGCACCCAAACAAATATCTGAGAGGCCTGCATCTAAATGAGTTGGGCATGTTTCATTCTTCTGTCACCAGTTTGTTTGCCCCACAAGTAGGTCACGGGATTAAGAATTACCATAACATGTTCCCCCCCAAAACACCCATTCTGTTTTATCTGTAGCCACACTTAACAAATTCGCATTGAATAAAGATCATTTTTCCGGTTTCTGATACGACATTTGGTTATTCATTCAAATAGATAACCAAAAATGGACACATGAAATTTAAAAAAAAATGTTAAATAAATAAACAATTGCTGTAAACAAACCACATTTATAGATTTGCAGAATACTAAATTCGAATTCTTTTTTAGCAGAGATTGAATCTATATGAAAGATAGCGAGCATAGGGTACATTATCGAAGGTTATATGCTTATCTGTTAGATAATATCATTAGAAAATACACATTTTGTAATAATAAAAATATGTTGATTAAACTTGTTCTTTATTTTCAAGCAGAAAATAATATCAATTAATCTAAATACTTTCAATAATTAATTGAATTAATCCAATTCTTTCGATAATTATTTATTCATTTAATCAGACATCCAAAAATGGCCACATGAAGTTAAAAAAATGTTAAACAAATAAACATTTGCTGTAAACAAACCGCATTATTGAACTTTTATAGATCTAGAATACTAAATACTGAATTCTTTTAGTGGAGATTGAATCGATATGAAAAAAAGGAGAGCATAGGGTACATTACTGAAGGTTATATCCTTATCTGTCAGATAATATCATTGGAAAATACACATTTTGTAATAATAAAATATACTGATTAAACTTGTTCTTTATTTTTAAGCAGAAAATAATACCAATTAATCCAAATTCCTTCAATAATTAATTTAAATTAATTGAATTAATCCAATTCTTTCAATAATTATTTATCCATTTAAATACACGACCAAAAACGACACATGAAATAATAAAAAATATTAAATGAATAAACAATTGCTGTAAACAAACCGCATTACTGAACTTTCATAGATTACAGAATACTTTCTTTTTTAGTAAAGATTGAATGATATGAAAGATATATAACATTACTGAAGGTTGTATCCTTATCTGTTAGATCATATCATTGAAAAATACACATTTAGTAATAATAAAAATATGCTGATTAAACTTATTATTTTCTGCTTAAAAAACATCAACTAATCCAAATTCTTTCAATAATTAATTAAATTAATCTAATCAAATTAATTGAATTAATCCAATTCTTTCAATAATTATTTATTCCTTTAAATAGACGACCAAAAACGGCCACATAAAATTAAAAAAATATATATTAAATAAACAATTGCTGTAAACAAACCTCATTACTGAACTTTATAGATCTGCAGAATACTAAATTCGAATTCGAGATTGAATCTATAGGAAGATACAGTGTATAGGGTACATTAAAGGTTGTATCCTTATCTGTCAGATAATATTATTGAAAAATACACATTTTGTAATAATTAAAATATGATTAAAACTTGTTCTTTATTTTTAAGCAGAAAAATAATATCAATTATTCCAAATTCTTCCAATAATTAAGATTAGAATTATCATGGCGAATAAGTAAAATTTCAATTGCTTAAGTACTTACATTATAAAGAGAAAAATTTAGATATTTGTAGAGAAAAAGCAAGATTTGCTTTATTAAACTTATCTATTTTCAAGCTTGACTTGTTACAACATGTATAATTGGAACACGACAAAACAAGGTTCGATTGCTATTGCTAATGACAATTATGACCGATTCGTGTATCAAAAATGATACTTCTTAAAGACAGTTTGCTAGGTGAAATGATCGGTTAATTCCATTTTGGGTCTCAAACGCGTCAAATCTCGATTGGTATCGAAAACACTGAATGCGCCAGCTCACACTGCATTGATTCTTCGAGAATTTTTCCGCCAAAAACAAAACCCATATCGTTCCACAACTACCGTATAGACACCGTGCGACTTCTGGCTATTACCTAAACTCAAAAGACCACTCCGAGAACACCGTTTTGAGTCGATTGAAAAGATGCAATGTGAATCGCAGCGCGCTTTGAAGGTCATCCCTGCCGATGACTTTTTAGCATGCATTGAGGATTGGAAAAAACGTTGGCATAAGTGCATTGTGTCCGGACGGGATTACTTTGAAGGCGATGAAATAAATTTGGAAGAACAAATAAAGAGTTTTTGGAAAAAAATTGGTCTTACAATAATTATAACAATAGTTTGATGGTTATATAAATCTATTTCGAACTGATTGCATTTGAAGGAGATAAGTTCCAGCATGTCCCTGGGTATGAAATAAGAATTTCCCAGAAAGCATTTGAAAGGAAGGAATGCATTGAATAAGACGTGCATACACTAAACGAGTGCAAAACAATACGCAGGAATGAAGCCGAGATGCTATTGATATCTTTTTCAAACTCTTTCACTTCCTCATCTGTGAAGACCACTGTCGATTATTCAAAGGCTGTTGGACAGTTTAGGTTTTTAATGAAGCAAGTCCGTTCGCGTGTCACCGTCTTCATTCACGACACCATCAAGAGAAACAAAACCCGGCATTGTTATTCTAATCCTGGTGTCGAAACCGGAGAGTTTATTGACCTTGGCCCTAATCCAGACCACGCTTCACCAGTTCGGCAACAAACTTTCCAAAAATTCGCTTTTGATTGGATCATTAAAATGAAACGGTCATTGTCAGCCGAATGCCGAGAACGTGTTTGCATGCAGAATTAACACGCTAATTGAACAAATAATGGCTTCCGAAAACGAATTTCTTCATAACTACTTATATGAACTAGGTAACGCAATCCTTCCCACTTGTCGTGGAATATACGTAATATTATTGGAAAAGTTAAAATGTCTGTGATTTCAAAGATAAAGAATTGAGAATAAAAAGGAGATTAATAGTTTGATTTTGATAACATAAAATAATAAAAAATTTTTAACAATCTATCATGTTACAATGAGTTTTCCTAGTCATGTGGCTCACATGTATTTGGTTTGGTTTGTCGCTCTACTGCCTACTGCCATCTTATGCATACGAGGTCTAAACAGAATAGGACCTACAGTTTAAAGCGGATTCCGAACTACTCATCAGCATCCATGTTACCGCCAGGATTCGATTTTGATTTCTGTAGTACCAATAGCTAGGCGCTAGTCACTTGGCCATCAGGCTCTTATGTGAACAGGCAGCCTGGTGGCTAGCGCTCTGGCTATTGGTACTACAGGCTTCAGTTTCGAAAATTAATTCCAAAATTTAAAAGCAGATCATTTTGAATAAGTAACTGCACCACATGTATATTTCAAATATCATATGTTAAAATAAATAATCCAAAACACATAATGAATGATGAAACTAGAGATCAGGGGGAAAAAAAAAAAAAAAAAAAAAAAACGACGAATTGTAAGTTATGTAGGTAGAGTTTTTCAATGAGAGAATTTAAGATTTTATCTCTTTTTTTTTAGATGTAGATGTGGTTTTATTCTTTATCTAAATCGTATATAAATGCAGATAAATTTCACATGAACAAATGTACATAACTTTCATATGAACAAATGTAGATAACTTTCATATGAACAAATGTACATAACTTTCACACACAATGTAGATAACTTTCACAACAAATGTAGATAACAATGTAGATAACTTTCACATCAATGTAGATAACTTTCAAAATTAAAATATCTTAATAATAAATACTCTCGGTGCCACAGCTTTCGGGTTCGAGTCCGGTACTATGGATGTTTGTAGTGATTTGGAATCCACTTTAAACAGTAGGTCCTTGTCTAATATGACTGTAGAGCGTTGGGCTTATGACTGACAACTGTACCCCAACTGTACAACTGTACTCTGTACTCCTAGAAAACGTCTCCTGTCTCGAAATCTGCCAGTAGGTAGACGGCCTTGGCTCACCATGGGGCTGTTGTGCCACTGATGATGATGATGATGATGATGATATAGCTCACATTCAAACGATAGCCTACCCACAATATGTAAGATTTTATTACCAATCAAAGCCTGAATATTAGTACTAATTCAAGCTGTGATTGATGAATTACTGACGGAGCAAATTCATTGCAATGCTTTTGACAAAACTCTAGAATAAAAATAACCAAATGGAAAAACAAATGTCTGTAATTGTAAATCCAATGTATCTGGAAGTATTATCGTTTGGGTGTCTACCATGTACAGAGAGAAATTCATATTGGATTGTACTGGGTATAACGAACAACTTGATTATCTTATGTGTCTTTAGGTCAAAATAAAAGAAAAAAAATAGTTCATATCAATACACTATACATATTGGTGATAACTCTTTATGTAAAATGTCTGTTTTTCGATTATAAATTCATTTTCATTGATTCATTGGCATACTATTCTGATTAGAGGCAAACTACCACAGAACAGAATAATTTCAGCTTATCTTAAAGGTAAGATTAAAAAAAAATACTTTATATAAGATATATATAAGATTTATATAAGATATATATCTATTTATCTAAGATACATTATCTAATGTATCTTATATAAATCTTATCTTAGATAGATAATGTATTTTAAATATTAAAAAAAAAATACTTTTTCGAATGTCTAATTTGATAGCAAATAATTGCATTCGGAAGTTTTTTTTACACTGTCTAAATATTTTTTTATATTCTAATAGTAAACAAGAATTTGTTCATCGTTCATACGCTTTAAGGCTCAACATTTAAATTAATGTAGCGATATATCACTTTGTGCAGTGATTAGACATCATGTTTGTCATAAAAATTGAAGAAATTTATTATATTGGATTTAAAATTGAAGAAATTATTATCATTTGAAGAAATTTCCATGCATTCCTCTGTGTTTCTCCAATTTCCAACTCCTAGTACAGCAAAATCTTTTCAACTGCGTCTATCCATCGCAACTTGGGTCGTCCTCTTCCTCTTTGTCTCTGTGGCTTTGCCAAAACGAGCCGAGTTTAAATCCTTCATTCTAAATACATGAGCAGCCCAATTTAATCTATTGATCTTAATAAATTTTATAATATATGGGTCTTTATAGTATTCATATATTTCTGCGTTGTACCGTCTTCTCCAACAATCACTTTCCTTAACACCTCCAAAAATAGCCTTTAAAATCGTCCGCTGAAATCTATCCAAATGGGCCTCATCAGATCTTGCCAAAGTCCAAGTGTTAGAGCCATAGACCAAAATAGGTCTAATAAAGGTTTTATATAACAAGAATTTAGTTTTTTTGCTTATGAACCGTGATTTAAACAGATTTCTTAACCCCCAAAAAAAAAAGCCTTATTGGCAGACACAATTCTGTTTTTATTTTAGGTAAGATATTATTCTGACAATTAATTTCTGATCCTAAGTATTAGATTCAAAATTGTAAGTGCCATATTGGGTATATCCTGACAAATATTTCTTGAGTAAAACATATATTTCATTTTCTCCTGGTTTATGTTTAGATGCAAAGCCCCTGCAGCCAATTCAAATGTTCGAAAAGCTTCATCGAAAGCTGAAAAAGATATTGCAATTGATTAATACATCGTCAACATAAGCTAAAATCTGAACAGACTTGAAGAAAATATGTCCTTTTAAGACGAGGCAAGTCAAACAAACAGTCAGTATCTCGTCAAAATAATGTCCCTATAAAAACTTGCGTTGTGCTGTCTCCTCCAATAATCTCTTTCCTTAACACCTACAAGTATAACCCTTACAATCTACCACTCAAACATACACAAATGGGCTGAATATTTTATAAATCACTGCAATCTTTCTTCTAAATTAAATTTTTTTCCTCTAAATTTTCCTCCTAATTTCTTATAAATTAAATTTTCTTCTTACTCCTTGGCCACACTTAATAAAAGTTATGCACATATTTACATGCGAAGTCGTGCCTATTCGAATTCGACAAAGTCAAAAACCCACGTAACTTTGGATTATTAATGTGGTGGAAAGTATCTGCCGACATTTTATTTAGCTTTGAAACATAGTCTCTTTGGACTGTGAACTTAATTACTTGCAGGTTCAGAAGTCATCGACCACTCCATAGGAGACACGGACATCGGTATCGCATTACCAATTCTGTGAACGGTTTTTGGGAGCAGCCGTGATCCGTCTTCGTCGACGAAGACGGATGAAATCGAACGTTGTTTGACCTCTCCGTGGGGATTGCTTTACAGGTGCCCCGCCCCCACGCACACTGGTGTCGGAGTCCTACACCCCCGCATAGAACGTCTGAAACATGGTGTTTAGCACTCCTATGTCGTCCACCCTGACACTTGAATAACAGCAGACATTGTAACTTTCAGATGCAGTAGGAAAATTGAAAATTTCCTGTATTCATAGTCATCAGTAAGATTGGTTTGTCACTCCAGGGTCATTTTTTGCACACATTAGGCTAATCAGTCCGGGACCTACAGTTTAACGTGGGTTCGGAACCACTGATAAACATCGATGCTACCATCAGGATTCGAACCCGAAGCCTGTGGTACCAAAGGCCAGTGGGCTAGCCAATTGTCCATCAGGCAGCTATAGTCTTCAATAAAGACTTGTTGAAATTATAATTTTTTTTTTTTTCGTCAAAAACCATGAACACACTTCAATAACATAAATCACGTAGAAATATCACGTTATTGCATGATTGATGTTTAGAAATAGAATCGAATGCATGTCAAATATAATAGTACTTAAATCTGGGTGACCAACCCGCGGCCGTCTTGAATATTTTTCCGGCCAGTGATTTTTACCACTTTTAAAAAATATATTTGATTGATTTGATTACTTTTACAAAATATATTTATTTTATGATGGCCAAAGTAGTCGGTACCACAGATTTCGGGTTCAAATCCCGGCAGTTCCATAGATAATTGTAGTGGTTCGGAATCCACTTTAAACTGCACGTTCCAGTCTAACATGACTATAGAGCGTTGGGTGTAGGGCTGAGAAACCCACCCCTTAAAAAATTAAAAAAAAAAAGCATCCCATGTTTCGAAATCTGCCAGCGGGCAGACGGCCTTGGCCCACCATGGGGCTGTTGCGCCAATCATGATGAAAGTAGTGAAAAGCAATGTATTAAAAAAATACATTATGTGTGCATCCCTATAGTCAAAAATGAACTGCCGAAATAATGAGAAAAATTAACTTTGATTTCATAATAATATTCTTGCGAATATAGAACAGATAGTGCCTGTTTTATTTATGAGTTTACAGTTATAAGCAGATTAATTAAATTTTATTCTGTGAACTCATGATGTGTGCGCATCTTGGAACATCTAATATAACATTTTCTGTGCTTCACTTTAAGTGACCTCAGTGACGCAGGGACCATCCTCAGATACGCACAGTTAATTGTTGATAGCAGAGTAAACCAGACTAAGTTGAAGTTGTTAGCGCTTTTGGTTTAATTTATAGCTGCGAATCGTTTTTTTTTTTTTTTTTTTTTTTTTGAAATGTAATTGCTCCAACAAAAAACATGCTCAAACATAACGGACGTTCACCTGCCACAACAATTACTATGTGCAAATATCCAAATTGCAAAAGTTAAAAAAAAAAAAATTTTTTTTTGCAAAAGTTAATTGGAGAAACAAATATCGTATTAGTAAAATAAATATTTACTGATTTCATTTTTTATTTCGTTCATATTTATATATTTTCCCTATTTCATTTTTAGTGTTCTATATTTCTTTGCAATGTGCGTTTAGTGTCATTATTATTATACTATCTATGTTTACATGTAAGAATAACAATAAACACAAAAATAATGTTTCGATTTTTCACTCCAAAAAATGTCTATAGTGGGTCTAAATCTAATATGGAGATATATAATTTTATCTGCGGCCCGCGGAGTTAGGATGCCTTTCAAAGTGGACCGCAAGATCATTTGTGTTCGCGACCCTTGACTAAAATGAATAAAAACATGCATATTAAAAAGAATTTAAAAATTTGAAATAAAATATTAAATTTAGAATAGTGCTGCCATCTATTGGCTGGTAGGTAAACTAACTTAATATGAGACCAATCCAAGACTAAATTTAATTGTTTTACAATCTTTCCGTTCATTTTATTAACGTAATACTATTACAGTGAAGCCAATGTTAAATTTTTAAATCCTACCATTCATTACGCAAACGCTCATTTAATTCAGCACGTCAACTATGATGTGAAGAGACAGCGTTACTGGAAAAGCCATCCATTCAAAATCTCGTTTTAAAAATATTTGTTATTATAATCTTCCTTCTTAACCTATTTTAGACGAGGCGTCATCTTCACTCATGATAAATAAATAATACGAGTTTCTTCCTATAGGATTACTTCTTTTGGATTCTATTTTTGACCTGCTGTGATCTATGTTCCCCTTAAAAAAAAAAAAAAAATTGCAAAAGGATGCATTACTTTGAAGTTCTCTCTCCTATTGTCTTTAACTCCTCTATTTTGCTTTGTTTTTTTTATATAAGTTAAAATAATAAATCATAGTTTTTATAATTTTTTAGATATGTTTACTGCATTTAATAAAGTTCATGGCCCATGGTTATCAGGAATAAATATTTTCACACATATTTCTTTACGGTGACTGAATAATGAAAATTTTATTTTGTATTCGTATTGCAGAATTTAAACTTATATACATCTCTTTCTACCAGGGGATGGCCAACTCAAATAATCTTGCGGGCCACTTTGGAAATGCATCCTAACTCCAAAGCCCGCATATAAAATTATATATTTCCATATTACTAGATTTTGACCCACCATAGACATTTTAGTGGAGTGAAAAATTGAAACAGAATGAGTTATTATTTTTGTGTTGAGTAATATTCTTACATGTAAACACAGATAATATATTATTAATGATACTAAACGCACATAGTAAAAACATACATAACACTAAAAATGAAATATAAAAATATATATAAATACAAACGAAATAAAAAAAAATGAAATCATTAAAAAATATTTATTTGACTAGTGTGATATTTGTTTCTCCACTCTCACTTAGCTTTTGCAAATCGACTTTAATTTGGGTATTTGCGCATCGTAATGGGTATTGCAGGTAAGCGTCCGTTATGTTTGAGCGTGTTTTGTGTTGGTCAATTTTATTCTCGGAAAAAAAAAAAAAAAGCGACAACAATTTTTTCTTGCCAAATTTCTCCAATTGGAAAATTGTTCTTTTGTGGTGTAAGTGTTATAAAAATCTATGTATTTTTATTCTAATGTTTCAAAAATATGTTTTAATTCAATATTGCATTGTAAGTCAACCAGTTCCATACAATAATAAGACTTTGGTTTTCACTCCTTTGGCCATTACAATATAAATATGTTTCGTAAAAATGTGATACATCTCACGGGCCGGAAAAATGTTCAAAAGGGACCGCCCGCGGGTTGGCCACCCCCTGCTTTATATGATGACATAGAAAATCATGGAATAATTACTTTCGCAGATATAGTAATGATTCCATGCACCGTTCTTTTAAACTGTGTAAAAGCATAAGTGGAATATGTATGACAACACGCAAGTAATTATCTTATGTTAACACAATTGAATACATCCATTCATTCAGGTTGCATTATGCACGAAGTTCGATTGACATAATTAAAAAAGATTGATTGGGTGATAGAAACCTTTCTGAAAAGTAATCATCCATCGCATTTCATAAAGAAAAGAAAAAAAAAGATCTGTTTAATGGCGTTTTCAAAACTCATATGTCAAATTGTATCCATTGATAACATCTGTAATTAAATATCCAATACTTAAATCTGCCATATTTCTTCATAAATCAATTTCGTTATCTTTCCAAAAGATTTAAAAAACTAAAGAATTTTTTTTTTTTCTAATGCAGCTGGCAAATACTTAGACAGCTGTCTTTTATACCATGCAAGGGCTGCACCGACGTTATTCACTTAGCACTACCCAGGGTGCGTGTGGCTTGAAGATAAGCTACGGACACGGATTAACACTACACCCGCAACGCTCTACGATGCTATTAGATCGGGCCCTATGGCTTGAAGTGGATTCCGAACCACTACAAACATCCATAGCACCGCCAGGACTCGAACCCGAAACTGTGGTGCCCAAGAACCAGAGTGCTAGCCACTCGGCCATCAGGCCCATCTATTTCAAAAGTTTTGTTTGCTTTGTCGCTTTACTGTCTCTATTTCAAAAGAGATTAGTATGTTATAAAAACAGTGCAATAGGCTGTTTTTTAAAAGTTAAAACCACTACATAAAATTCACAGGCGAATAATCAGAAATATCAATGCAAAATATAATTCAATGAAAGGGATAGAAAAAAAATGATGCTCTTGTAATGTTTAATTATTATTATATAGCCGCGAGAGGTCGCGACTGTGACCAGTAACTGGGACCTTAACTGTGTGGTCCAGTGTGGTAAGTACATGCGGTTAGATCTTCAGACCACGAGGAGAACGCTAGGAACGTCTGAACAAGATAGACGGTCAAGGACCGGTTCTTGGTTTTTTTAACTATTAATACTATTGTAGAAGAGGTACAGGGTACCATGCGTATGTTATTACTAATATTGTGAATAAACTAATATAAAAAAAGAGAGATTGGTATTTCATCCCAACACAACTAGTCGCTAGCAAGCGGCTAACACCCTGAAATCTTTGTTGGTCTTAATTCGATTCGTCATTAAAAACAATGGGAAACAAATGTATTGTAACGTTATTGAATCAAATTAGGTGAACGATTCGACAATACAATACATTTGCTTCCTATTGTTTTTAACGTTATTGAAACAAATTAGGGTGAACACCTCACCCTACTCATTCAATAGTTATAATAATAACAATCGGTTCTTTAGTATTTGGTAGAAATCCTTGAACTATTACTCACTCTTCCCACCCATTTGACATTGGGCACAAACCAAAGCAAGACAAAAATTTTCAATGTGAACTTATAAAATGCTGAACTCACGAAGATCACACACCCATAGAAGGTGAGAGTGATTCACTCCTTCCATGGGTGAGGAGGGTGTTCCCCTCAGGTCAGGAGGAGAGTGTTCCGTGGGCACAAGATAGAATTTGACCCTAATCGATAGGGATCAGCTTTAGCCGAGAAACTTTGTGCTGTAACTTATGCTTAGAAAATTTCACTTTATAATACTTAGTAATCTATCTCTTTAAATTCCCTTAAAACCTATAATACTGAAGTCTATAATTCAAATTAATAATTGCGTTTTTGTTTCAATACGTCTTGCGATGCACATCTAATGGTGAGCGATATAGTACTTAGAAGAAAGATTATTTAAGAAGAGTAAACGAAATTTAAAAAATCATTATTCATGTTTAGAATCATGGTGTAAAATTAACTATCGGTAGCAAGAAATCATCTGTGATAAAAAAAAAAAAAATGAGGTTGAAGAATTCGTCGATGCTGCCAAGATTGTTTGCTTACCGATTTATTTTTGAACATACTTGTGACTACTATTAAATTGGATAGGAGAGTCGAGTACCATGAAAATAAGTTAATCGAAGCTCAACTATTCTTCGCCCACAACGAAGGTAAATACCATTATCCATGTTACACAACAGGATGGAATCATAACCTCAAGCCTCCCTAATTTCTTCTATGACCCATCTGCAGTATGACTCTCCAGTTCCAGAAAATCTCCCATCGTCCTCTCTTCAGCCTTGGCACTGAGTACTGCGGAATTATGTTAAAAAAGGGGCAAAAATTCCCATTTCTGACATTTCTGAAACTCTACTCTACTCCGATCTTCAGTTTCAAATAATACTCGTATGTTTTCTGTTTCCTTAAAGCCATTTATTTTTGTGTTTATATATCTATAAACATATATATCTAAATCTATCTGCTATGTATTTCCGTATTTATGTGTCTCTAGTATGCATTTATGTATTTTTATATTGATTATATAAATTTAATTCCCCTCCCCTTAACTTTTTTTTTTTTTAACTTCTTTCCCTGTTATTAACTGCTTTAAATTTTTTTAATTCCTGTTAATTCTGTGACACTTTGCTGTATTATATTTGGACAGATGAGCAGATTTTTATTATTTAATTCTAAGCAGATGTGAACTACGTGCATAGGTACTAGACTCCAATCAAGTAGAGGTGAGGAAGTTTATTAAATTGTTTTTCTATTAATAACATTCCAAGCAGGTTAATTATTATCTTTTTTCTTCTGGAAGCACCACCAGGAAGTATATAGATGTCCAAACGATTAAGACACTGGCGTGATGTACCATTAATATTTCTTTTAAGCAAACTGCGATATCTGACAGTGGGAAGCGGTAAACCATAATATGGGCCATAAAAATCGCCATTTCGATTCTCTTTGCGAGAACTACAGCGAAATCGCACATGTAGCTGGACTGGATCCACCTGCTCGGGAACACCGAGTCATGGCAAAGAGAATCATCCCCTGCTGTCAGGCCTCGCTGTGACATTTATTGCACAAAAAAAAAAAAAAAAAAAAAAGAAAAGAACATCCTCAGGAGAAAGTGTTTCCATTTCCATTTCGAACAGCACATCCCCCCTCCTTCTTGTTAAGCGGATGTTCCCCGCAGAAAAAGTTTATGGAGACATCTCGATGGCTTAATTGCCCAGGGAGGACGACGGCAGGGGCCCCAAAAAGAAATCTTTCGAGAAGCAAATCAAGGAAATGGGCCCCATTCTCGTTCTGATGGAATGCTCGATATTACTTAAGGCATGGTGTGTACCTATAAATATCCATTAAATTTACGTTGGGATCTAAGAAACGAGTAGAGTTTATTGCGTAAGCTATTTTCAAACATTTGATGTTGCGAGACAGGAAAAGTTTGTATGCTACTACTGTGCCCAAAAAGTAAGACCAATTATTATTATTTTCAAACACTCTTTAATTAGACTTCCAAATTTATTTCATCGTCTTCAAAGTAATCCCCTTCCGGACACAATGCACTTATGCCAACTTTTTTTCCAGTCCACAATGCATGCTAAAAAGTCATCGGCAGGGATGGCCTTCAAAGCGAGCGCCGATTCACGTTGAATCTCTTCAATCGACTCAAAACGGTTTCCCCGGAGTGGGAAAGATTGATAGATGATGATTTTTGAGATTAGGGGATAGCCAGAAGTCGAACGGTGCTAAATCAGGTGAATACGGGGGTTGTGGAACGATATGGGTTCTATTTTTGGCAAAAAAATGTCACGAAGAATCAATGCAGTGTGAGCTAGCGCATTCAGTGTTTTCGGTACCAAATGCTGTCAAAAAAGAATCACTCGTCACAATGAGTTCAAATTTGAATTGAAAATACTTGAAGAAAGGCGAAACGGTACGGCATCCAAACGAAGTTCCATCGATTTTCCCATCCAATTTGGCATGACTTTGAAGTGGTGGATTGGCTTTTCCCCAACTAACTGTTGAGTGACTTGGAAGTTATTTTTACTTTACACTACAGTTGGTTTAATGAGCAAATTCTGCCAAATGCGTTGTCATTTTGATTCAAAATATATCACTGCCAGCCGAATTCACTTTCTTTATGCGCTTACAGCGCCATCAATTAATACACTTTGGAACTTTTTTTGATGTCATACCGTTTACCCCTTCTTCAGGTATCTTCATTTCAAATTTAAACTTATTGTAACGAGTGGTTCTTTTTTTTCCACAGCATTTTGAAAGTGGGACTTTAATTATAATCACCCTGTATATCGAAGGGTCTATCTCTCACTGATACTGCCTTAATTAAGTTACCGTAATATATCAGTTTGGTTTAAAGTATATATTCTTTTAAAATTATCAAGGCTGTACATTAAGAGAAAAATAATTTTGAATTTGAAATTGCTGTATATGACAATGTTATGATAAAAGAAAACAATATATATAAATATATGTTCAATTCATTTCAAACACAGGAAGGGTTATACTCACATGTTCCCTGACCGCCCTGAGCACCCCCGCCATGGGGCCCAGGAGATGCGCCTCGAAGTGCTCCCTGTCCTCGCCCCCGCACCTCAAGGCCGCCTGCTCCGTCAGCTGCCTGCGTACCGACGAGAAAGGGGTGTAGACACCCCCCAGATACTTCTCCACCAAAAGGCCCATGTCTCCGACGGATTTCTGCAAAACGCAAAAGACAGAGTTAAAATGGCACAAATGACATAATGTTTATTGAGCGAAAACAAAATGTTGCATAATAATTGTTACAACTTTGAAATTTTAATTTTACACGAAATGCAAATATATATAATTTAAATATTTTAAGAACATAATAAATGTTTTAGTAACGTAACAATATGTTAATGAATGTCAACGAATCCACTCATGATTGGAAGAGCTAATTATATGCTAGAGCAGGGCTGGCCAACCCAAATGATCTTGCGGGCCCCTTTGGAAATGCATCCCAACTCCAAGGGCCGCATATTAAATTATATATCCCCCTATTAGGTTTAGAACAACTATAGGCATTTTTTTTGGAGTGAAACATTGAAACATAATGAGTTGTTATTAGTGTGTTTACTATTATTCTAACATGTGAACATAGATAATATAATAATAAATATACTAAGCGCACATTGTAAAGAAATATATAACACTGAAAATGAAATATGAAAAATATATTAAATATAAACGAAAAAAAAAAAATGAAATCATTAAAAAATATTTATTTTACTACTGCGATATTTCTCCACTCTTTTACTTAGCTTTTGTAAATCGTAATGGATGTTACAGGTTAGCATCCGTTATGTTTGAGCGTGTTTTCTGTTTGGTCAATTTCATTTTAGGAAAAAATCAATTCACATGTGTAAGTTGAATCAACAGCTCTAACAACTTTAACTAAGAGTTTGATTTGCTCTGCTATCAACAATCAACTGTGCGTATCTAGGGATGGTCACTGTGCCACTGAATTCACTTAAAGTGAAACACAGAACCTGTTATATTAGATGTTCCAAAATGCGAGAGGGCCATGAGTTCGCAGAATATAATTTAATTATTCTGCGAACTCATAACTGTGAACTCGTAAATAAAGCAGACAATGTCTGTCCTATATTCGTAAGAATATTATTTTAAAATCAAAGTTCATTTTTCTCATCATTTTGACAGTTTATTTTTTAAGTATATAGATGTAAACATAATGTATTTTTTCAATACAACGGTTTTCGCTACTTTGGACATTCTAAAATAAATATATTTTTTTAAAAATGGTATAAATTTCACGGGCCGGAAAAATATTCATGGTGGGTCGTATGCAGCCCGTAGGCTACGGTTTGGCCGCCCTTGTGTTAGAGTATAAGTATATATCATCTGGGGCTTGAGTATAAAAGTTAAAAGATATTATTCCATTAATAATATTCATTTCACTTACTATTCCTAAAATAAAATTTTATGTATCCCCAACTATAACCTCAAAACTATAGTTAAAAAAAAAAGGGAATCTTTTGTTGTTGTTTTTGTTGTTGTTGTCTCCAATCTTGATTCAGAAACAATTTACAATTACATTCCGATGCTCATTTCATTATACCAGATTAGAGAATAGAAGCTTAAAGTAACCGAGGATATCTCTTTTCAAATAAAAGAGTTGTTCCATAAGAAAAACAAGTACGTGCTTAGAATATGCTTATTTTGTAACACAGATACTTTAATGGACGCAATTTGTAAATGCACGGATTAAAGATAATATTTAACACATAATTTTTGTGGAAATTGCAAAACGCCATGGATTACTGCCTTCAAAACATAACGATAATTATCTCAAGTATTTAGTTCATCTTAAATTAAATAGATAAGTTTTCTTCTTTTTTTTAAAGAATTTTACTTGAATTGAATCAATAATTTGAATTTGAATCAAATAAATATGTTGGCTAGACAAATGCTTTGTTAAATTTCACTCCTCTAAACTAATTTCTTTTTGCTTGGAGTGGGACCTGATGGTCGAGTGGCTAGCGCTCGGTACCACAGGTTTCGGGTTCGAGTCCAGACGGTGCCATGAATGTTTGTGATGGTTCGGAATCCACTTTAAACTGTAGGTCCTGATCTAATACGATCGTAGAGTGTTGTGGAGGTAGTGTGATTCGCGTCCGTAGCATACCTTCAAGCTACACGTGCCCTCTGGGTAGTGCTAAATGAGTAACAGCGGTGCAGGACTTACGTATGGCATAAAAGATAACTGTCTAAGTATTTGCCTGCTGCATTAAGGAAATTTTTTTTTTTAATGAATGTCAAAACATACTCACCCATGTTTGGATGAGATAATTAAATTACACCATCTGGCACTGGAGTATAAAAGTTAAAAGATATTATTCCATCAAAAATATTCATTTCACTTACTATTCCTAAAAGAAGATTTTATGTCCATTTAGAGATGTTTGCTTGGTTTGGTTTGTCGCTCTACGATCATTTTATGCACACTTTGGACTAATTAGATCGGTGCCTACAGCTTAACGCAAATTCCGAACTACTAACAAACATCCATGCCACTTCAAGTTTGGTTTGTCACTATACGGTCATCTTGTGCACACCTGGGCTAAACAGATCGGGACCTACAGTTTAAAGTGAATTCCGAACCATTAACAAACATCCATGCCACCACTAGGATTCGCACCTGAAGCCTGGGATACCAAAAACCAGAGTGCTAGCCAATTGGCCATCAGGTCGCGTCCATTTAGAAAAACTATAACTCCAAAGTATAGTTAAAAAAAAAAAATTGAATCTTTTTTGTTATTGTTGTCTCTAATCTTGATTCAGAAACAATCTACAATTACATTCCGGTGCTCATTTCATTCAACCAGATTAGAATAGAAGTTGAACTGAGGATATCTCTCGGAGATGCAATAAAAAATAAGTACCTGCTTAAGATATATTTATTTATTTTTGTAACACAAATACTTTAATGGACGCAATTTGTAAATGTACGGATTAAAGATAATATTTAACAATGAGCATAATTTTTAGCAAATTGCAAACGCCATGCTTCAAAACATACGATAATTATCTCAAGTATTTAGTTCATTTTAAAGTGAATGGTTAAGTTTCCCCTTTTATAAAAGAATTTTAACTTTCTGCTTATCTCATAATTAATCTAGTCCCAAGTCGGAGCTGTTTTCGTCGGTTTAAAAGGCACAATTACCATAGATAAATCCTGTTTAAGAATAATTTCGGAGGCGTAATTTTAAAATGTTTTTATTTATTCAATAAAACGAGCTCTCTTACTCGTGGCTTGAATGATAACCATTTCTTCCAGACACAATGGGCTTTATCGCTCAACATCAATACTGGAGCCACTTTTTCTGTTCGTTGTAAGTGGCCGCTAAACGTTTTAAAATGATTTACTACTGTGCCCGAAAAGTAAGACCAATTATTATTTTTTTCAAAAACTCTTTATTTATTAATTTATCTCTTTATTTTACTCTTTCATCGCCTTCAGAGCAAAACCCTCCGGACACAATGCATTTAGACCAACTTTTTTTCCATTCTTGAATGCACACTAAAAGTCATCGGCAGGGATGGCCTTCAAAGCGCGCGCCGATTCACTTTGAATCTCTTCAATCGATTGAAAACGGTGTCTCCGGAGCGGTGTTTTGAGTTTAGGGAATAGCCAGAAGTCGCACGGTGTGAATACGGTGACTGTGGAACGATATGGGTTTCATTTTTGACGAAAAGTTACGAAGAATCAATGCAGTGGGAGCTGTGACATTCTGTGTTTTCGGTACCAATCGTGATTTGACGTTTGAGGCCCAAAATGGAATTGACTTATCCTTTAGAAATTCCAACATCAGCAGCAAGGTCTCTAATTGTAAATCGACGGTTTTGCACGCACCAAATCTTTAATTTTTTGGACGTGAGCTTCATCGGTTGAGGTGGAGGGTCGACCAGATGGCTCTTCCTCTTCAACGCGTTCTCTGTTTTCTTCGAACTGTTTATACCACTTCTAAACACTCTTTTCCGATGTATGAATGTTCACCGAATGCCTTCTCCAACATTCTACGCGTTTCCGCAAACAAAATTGAATGCAAGTTCTTTGCTCAATTAATTCAGACATTTCAAAAATTGCCGGAATCTGTTTTAGCGTCTGACAAAGCCAAGCGTAACTCAAGCACTAATGAATACTTTGACGTGAAATTTCACACAGATGTCAAGGACAGTGCCAGCAAGCTAAAAAGAAAAATAAATAAATTCCGTAAGCACCAAGAATTTTAAATTGACAATGGCTCTTACTTTTTGGACACAGTAGTGAAGTGTTTTTATTTATTCAATAAAAACGAGCTCTCACTCGTGACATGAATGATAACCGTTTCGACCAGACACAAAGGACTTTTTATCGCGCCACATCGCTTCTAGAGCCACTTTTTCTGTTGGTTGTTAAGTGGCTGCTAAACGTTTTAAAGTGATTTAGTTACGGGAAATGCGGCCTCTGTTATTCTGCGGCCGAGGAGTGATAATTTGTATTTTAACTCGAGCTATTTAGATAGCGAGAAAATGCCAAGAACCAGTTTGGGGGTCAAGTTCGCGGCGGAGAGGATCACAACCGCCGACTTGTTGTGGGAAAACGTAATCTTCTGACAGAGATTAACACGAGCTATGTTTTAATTAGTCACACGGGGAAATGGATCCTTTAGATCGGAGGTGGCCAACCTGCCTTGAATATTTTCCGTCCCGTGAGATGTATCACACTTTTATAAAATACGTTTATTTTATAAGGGCCGAAGTAGTGAAAATCGTTGTATTAAAAACAAACATTATGCATGCATCCCTACATTCAACAAGTAATAAAAAAAAAAAAAAAAATTTTTAAAGTCAATTCCTACTTTTTTTTTCACAATATTGCAGAAAGTCCTTTATAAATAATTTTCATTCATATTTTTAAGTTTATCTGGCGCCATCTATTGGTAGATATATGCAACTTAAATATAAAAAAAAATAATAAAATTAATTAATTAAATTTATTGAATGAAATAATATTTGTAAAAACTGCGTTAACATCCAGTGTCATCCACTACAAGTTAAAAAAAAAAAATGTATTCGAACTTGAGTGGATGAATAAAAGTATTTTATTAAAGATTGAAAATTTGAACAAGATATATATAGGGAGAGTGTGAGCTAATAAAAGGAATTGAAAAATTAACTGCCGAAATGATGAGAAAAAAATTAACTTTGATTTTAAAATAATATTCTTGCGTATATAGGACAGATAGTGCCTGTTTTATTTATGTGTTTACAGTTATGAGTTTGCAGAATAATTCAATTATAGTCTGCGAACTCATGATGCGCGCATTTTGGAACATCTATGTTTCACTATAAGTGATCTCAGTCAGCCAGTGACCATCCCAAGATAGGCACAGTTGATTGTTGATAGCAGAGCAAACCAGACAATTACTTCAAGTTGTTAGCGTTTTTGGATCAACTTTACACCCGCGAATCGTTTTTTTTTTTCTTTTCGAAAATGAAATTCACCAAACACAAAACTCGCTCAAACATAACGGATGCTAACAAGAACAACACTATAATTAAGAGTAAAAATAGGATAATTAAAAATTTAATGTATGAGTGAATAAAAAAAAAAAAGCTATTTACTGTTTCATAAAATAGAAAAATAAAGGCATTGCTGAGTTACTGTTAAATAAAATCTGATAAAACAAATTTTCTAATAATCAATGCGCTTAATTAAAAATATATTTTGTTAAATGTATTTCACTAGAAAATACAATTTATAAGAAAATGAAACTTTGGTCCATTTATTGTAAA
Source organism: Caerostris extrusa (assembly GCA_021605095.1). Taxonomy (NCBI): domain Eukaryota; kingdom Metazoa; phylum Arthropoda; class Arachnida; order Araneae; family Araneidae; genus Caerostris; species Caerostris extrusa. Next base: position 58,634 of record BPLR01015975.1, on the reverse strand, counting down.
TGTTTGTAAAAGTTGAACAAAATATGTAAGAATATTTCTCCGACTCCTTTCATGAAAAAAAAAAAGTATCAAAGAAAACAACACTAGTACTAAAACTATCAATGGATTTCACAACTATCAAGTGATTCCTAATCTAACAAAAATTGAAACAAAAATGCAGCAGTTTTCTAAATTATAATAAATGAACTATCAAATACTACTGTGTCCGAAAAATAAGACCCATTTTCAATTTAAAATTACAGGGTCTTATGGTACGGAAAACACTGAATTTCGCCAAAAATGAGACCCATATCGTTCCACAACCCCCGTATTCACACTGTGCGACTTCTGGCTATTCCCTAAACTCAAAAGACCACTCCGGGGACACCGTTTCGAGTCGATTGAAGAGATTCAACGTGAATAACCGCGCGCTTTGAAGGGCATCCTTGCCGATAACTTTTTAGCATACATTGAGGATTGGGAAAAAAATTGGCGTAAGTGCATTGTGTCCGGAGGATTACTTTGAAGGCGATGAAATAAATTTGGAACAATAAATAATGAGTTTTTGAAGAAAAATAATAATTGGTCTTACTTTTTGGGCACAGTAGTGCAGCAGTTTTCTAAATTAATAAATTAACTATCAAATATACAAAACACAAAAATAATAATTATTATCTATTCATTTTAAAGATTTGTTTTGTCTACAGAAATAATCTTCACAAACAAACAAACTTTTTAGGTTGTATTTAATTTTAATTTCTCCAGTAAAAATATTGAGGAAGTCTGGATTAATCAGAGCATTCGATACCAACAGAAACAGAACTCATTGAGGAATAGATGAATGACCAAAGATTGAAACAAAACATCAAACAATTAACTTGTTACTGTTTTTTTTGAAAGCACAACAACACGCACCCTGTTTGGTAGCTTAGCTTACAAAACAGTACTAGTCTTAGGTTTCAGACGCATTTCGCTTCAAGTTGAAACCGCTGAATACGCAGCTAAGGCAAGTCTACCAATCCACGCAAGAGGCCTCACGATGCTGTATTTCTGCAAGATCTGCCCCAATGCATGCGCATCACCACCTGCCCGCGTGGCGTCACGAAGAACAAAGGAACGAATTATTAATTGACACGTTTCGCGGTATCCGTGACTGGGAATCCACCTGTTGCCATTCCGCAAGCAGTGAACTACGACCTCGCAAAAAGCAGATATATCGCCTTGTTTGGGTTTCTTTCTGCGCGCTGGCTCGTCCTAAACGAATTCGGAATATTCGAATTTGTTCTACTCATTAGAATATTCGAATGTTTCAATTCTTTAGAATAGACTCGAAATAATAATTTCGCTAAATTATACTTAAATAGGGATAAAGATAATTAAGTCCGCTTCACCACATAAGTCAATTTGACTTAAAATTACCTGTATATATATATATATATATATATATATATATATATACCTTATCTAAAAAAAAGGTATTCAGATTGTGATGAAGGATTAGTTTGGTTTGTTGCTCTGCGGCCATCTTGTGCACAAGAGGGCTAAATAGATTGGGTACTACAGTTTACTATGGATTCCGAACCCCATCCATATCACCGCCAGGATTCGAACATGGAGCTTGTGGTACCAAAGGCCAGAGCGATAGCCAATTGGCCATCAGGCCACAATTTTTCAGTGGAGTTGAGTTGATATTTTTCTCATCACGGTCGATGCAAATATGACCAAATTCCCCATAAAGTACTTTTAGTCATTTATTTTTCTTCACAGGAATCAATATTGAATCCCGGTCTTTTTAGCAATGTTGTCAATAAATGGATGGATTAATAGTTATTTCAGTACAGACCCATAAACTCCTAATTAAACAGGTTTGGATTCCAATAAAAACCAAAACGCTTGCTATTTCAAAGCAAAACCAAATAGATAGATAATAGGCATTTTAAAAATATATAAAAGTTTTATATTTATGTGCGCATTCAGTTTTTAATAATAAACGTAATGCATTTTCAAATTATTGTTTGAAAACTAACTATTTAGCTGTACACATTAAATGGTAATGTTTTCAAACAAAGGTCTCCTAGACAGGTTTTTTTTTTTTTTTTTAATATTTTGCGTTGAAATTAGGAATAGACTGGAAATAATAATTTCGCTAAATTATACTTAAATAGGGATAAAGATAATTAAACCCGCTTTACCACATATGTCAATTTGACTTAAAATTACCTTATATACCAATTACCTTGTCTAAAAAAGACATTCAGATAGTGATGAAGGTTTGGTTTGTCGCTCTACTACTACTACTACTACTACTACACACACACACACACACACACACACACACACACACACACACCGTTGAAAGCGGTGGAAAACGTGAGAAAAATAAAAAGTTTTCTACTGACTGCTATTCTACTCCTTGAGATTTTAGTACTAGTAGAAACCCACCTAAACGTAAGAACAAAGAAACAATTATGAAGTTATGGTTTGGTTTGTCGCTCTACGGTTATCTTGTGTACATGAGAGCTAAACAGACTGGTGCCTACAGTTTACTGTGGATTTCGAACCCCTAACAAACATCCATTCCACCGCCAGGATTCGAATTTGGAGCCTGTGGTACCAAAGGCCAGAGAGCGCTAGGCAATTCGCCATCAGGCTGCGGATTGTGATGAAGGATTAAAACATGTAACATGATGCGACTCTAGTTAATTAAAAATTTTAACATGTATTGTTGAACATGAGTGTGTGTGTGTGGGTGATGGCCGATTGGTTAACGCTCTGGCTCTCGGTAGCACAGGTATCGGGTTCGTATCCCTTAGGTACCATGGATGTTTGTAGTGGTTCGGAATCCACTTTAAGCCGCAAGTCCCGGTCTCCTATGACCGTAGAGAGTCACAGAGCCCAATCTGACTTCTTCTCACCCACATCATTCCCAAATTGTAAAAAGGCAACTCAGCTCTAGGTACAGTGATGTGGTGTGGTGTAGTAGTATATATTTGACTGACGTTTTATGACATAGCTGGAAAATTTTCACATTTGTTAACCCCAAGTCCATTAAAAAAAAATATTTTATTGTTTATTTGAAGTGTTTAGAATTGGGTGTGTGGTTGGTACTAAACTTTATTTCTCATGTATATTTCCCACAATATTTTATCTACACTTATACATTATACTAAAAAAAAAATCAGCAAAGATTTTAAGGTCAAAAGTTAAAGTACATTAAAGCTCATGTGATATCTTATCCCTATTTCAAATCACATTAACTAATTTGGTGCAGTTACCAAAACCAGCAAACCCAAAAGAAAAATTGCATTCTGCAACAGGAAAGTCAGAGTGTCTTGACAGTGGTAACAACAACAAACTGCAGTATTTACTACCACCGGCGGATGAATTGGTAGGAGCAGCAACAAATTTATCGTCTCTCTTCTCATCCAAATGGAAGGTCGGTGCACATAAGCAAGGTTAATGTTCTGCCATCAACTCTCTGCAGCTGAAGAGGGAACAGAAGCCATCCTTGCACTTGTTAAGTACACACACACAAACACACAAGGGGTAATGAAGAACTTCCTCTGGGATCTGCCCCACCCAGAAGGTCAAAGTTCCAGTTGATATTCTGAAGAACTCTTTTCCTGGGAAAAAAACAAGCGCTCCCCCCTTCTGTGGTATTAATGATGAGTGATGGCCGAGTGACTAGCGCTCTGATACTCGGTACCACAGTTCGAGTTCGAATCCCGGCGATGCGATGGATGTTTGTAGTGGTTCGGAATCCACTTTAAGTCGTAGGTCCCGGTCTCCTAGGACCGTAGAGCGTCACAGAGCCCAATCAGACTTCTTCTTACCCACATCATTCCCAAACTGTAAAAGGGGCAACTCAGCTCTAGGCACACTGATGTGGTGTGGTGTAGTAGTAGTGGTGGTGGTTTAACATGATCGTAGAGCGTCGCGGGGGCATTGTTACTCCGGGTCCGTAGTTTATCTTCACGTTACACGCGTCTCCTGCGTAGTGTTAAGTGAGTAACGTCGGTGAGGCGCTTATCTTAAGGCATCGAAGACGTCTAAGTGTTTGCCTGCTGCATTAGAACTAAAAAAAAACAAAAAACTCATGTGATACAAAGTACAATAAAGCTCATGTGAAAAAAAAAGTACAATAAAGCTCATATGATATCTTATCAATATTTCAAATCCCATTAACATGGTGAATCATTCAATCACATCAATTTGGTGCAATGTTCCAAACCAGCAATCTCAAAACAACAGGAAAGTCAGAGTATCTTGACAGTGGTAACAACAAACTACAATATTTACTGCCACCGGCGGATGAGTTGCTAGGAACAGCAATATCTCTCAGCAACAAATTTATCGTCTCTCTTCTCATCCAAATGGAAGGTCGGTGCACATGAGCAAGGTTAATGTTCTGCCATCAACTCTCTGGAGCAAAGGAACAGAAGCCATCCTTGCACTTGTTAAGTACACACACACAAACACACAAGGGGAATGAACAACTTCCTCTGGGATCTGCCCCGCCAGAAGGTCAAAGTTCCAGTTAATATTCTGAAGAACTCTTTTCCTGGTGAAAAACAAGCCTCCCCCACTTCTGTGGTATTAATCAGCTCCGAATGGCAATGGCTCCGAAAAGAGGGCGCAGATTTATGGGTGCCCCTTTCTCATCCCCCTCCCTCCCCCGAAATGTGTTTTACGAGTCGAGAACATGTGGGTGAACAGGAAGGATTAGAGCGGGAGAGATCATTTAAGGTCTGTAGTGTGTAGGGGGTAGAGGACGATTTAGATGTATAGGGGGTTGTTATCGCTGTCAGAAGATACGACTTCTTTCAGATGTCTCTTTTATAAAAGGGTGTTTTCACCAATTTCAATGTCAAGAAGTCACGATGATAAAGAGGGTGTTATACTACACTTAATCTTTACAAATACTGTTGCGATAATAGTTATTATTTAGTAATGAATTAGCGCATGCCCCCAAAAACTAAAAAACATATTAAAAAACAAAAACTTAACAAACTCACTATTTTTATTTGACACATTTATATCAACAGTAAGTAGCATCATTGTATATCCCAAATGTTGAAACTTTTTGCTAATAAAGAATATTTTTTGGAAATTTATTCTGTCCTTTCCCTTAAAAAATAATGCTAGTTAAAAAACAATAAACGTGTACGTTCGCGAAATGTAAAGCGACTTAACAATGAAAAAAGGATTGTTTTGTATTGCTGCTGCTGTTCCAATACAGCTGGCAATACAGAAGTTAATCTTTATGCCATGAGCAAGGGCTGCACCACTGTGACTCATTGAGCACTACCCAGGAGGCACGTGTAGCTCTGAAGATATGCTACGGACGCGAATAACACTACCCCCACAACGCTCTACATTCTTATTAGACCGGGGCCTAAAGTGGATTCCGAACTACTACAAACATCCATGGCACTGCCGGGAAGAGAACCTGAAACCTGTGTTACCGAGCGCTAGAGCACTAGCCCCTCGGCCATCAGGCCCCATAATAGTTATTATTTAATAATGAATTAACCTATGTCTTCCTAAAACTAAAAACGTATACCCCTTTTTTAAATTTGGTAGAATTATATCAACAGTAAGTAGCATTACTGTATATTCTAGCCTTCAAACCATTTGCTAACAAAAAAAAAAAAAAAAAAAATATTTCTTTATTCTGTCTTTTTCCTTATAAAAATATATCGCTGTCTGAAGATACTTAGACCATACGACTTCTCCTGATATCTCTTTTATAAAAGGGTGTTTCCACCAATTTCAATGTCAAGACTTTTTTTTTTTCAATTCCTTCTATTAGTTCACACTCTCCCTATATATATATATATATCTTGTTCAAATTTTTAATCCTTAATAAAATACTTTTGATTCATCCACTACAATTTCAAATACATTTTTTTAACTTGTAGTGGATGACACTGGATGTTAGTGCAGTTTTTACAAATATTATTTCATTCATTAAGTTTAATGAATTCATTTTCGTTTTTTTTTAGATTTAAGTTGCATGTATCTAATAATAGATGGCGTCAGATGTAAGAGGAAAATTCCAACTTTATTTGTAAAGGACTTTTCAGCAATATAGTGAAAAAAAAAAAATAGGAATTGACTTTAAATTTTTTTTTTTTATATTACTTGTTCAGAAGTCAAGAGGATAAACAGGGTGTTATACTTAATCTTTACAAATACTGTTGAGATAATAGTTATCATTTAATAATGAATTAACGTATATCCGCCAAAAACTAAAAACATGTGCTTTTTTTCATTTGACAGAATTATATCAATAGCAAGTAGCATTTGTATATCCCAGGTGTCCAAACTTTTTGCTAATAAAGAAAAAATATTTCTTGGAAATTTATTCTTTCTTTTTTTCCTTATAAAAAATGCTAGTTAAGAAATAATAAACTACTAGTGTACTTCATGACTTCAATAGTGTACTTCATACAACATAACAATAAGAAAGTTTTTTTTTTGTATTGCTGTTGTTGTAATGCAGCTGGCATTACAGAGACAGTTAATTTTTATGCCATAAGCAAGGGCTGCACCACAGTTACTCATTTAGCACTACCCAGGGGTCACGTGTAGCTTTGAAGATATGCCACGGGCGAGAGTAACACTATTCCCGCAGCGTTCTACGATTAGATAGTGATCTACGGTTTAAAGCGGATTTCGAACCACTACAAACATCCATGGCACAACCGAGATTTGAACCCAAAACCTGTGGTACCAAGCGCTTCAGCACTAGCCACTTGGCCATGAGACACTTTTTTTTTTTTTGTATTGCATTTCGACATATTTTTCAACTCCTATTAATTTTCACTCATTGATCACAAAATCTACTTTAATTACATTCAATTATTCTTATTCTTATTGTAATTCAATTCAGTTTCAATTCAATTCATTTAATTATTTTTTTCCTTATAAAAATGCTAGTTAAGAAATAATAAAAGTGCACTTCACGAAACGTAGAACGCCATAACACTGAGAAAAGGTTTTTTTTTTTTTTTTTTATTGCATTTAGACAGATTTGCCAAGTACTATCAATTTTCAATCACTGATCACATCGACTTTTTAATTACATTTTCCAAAACCTATAAGCCACAACACTCAAACAGAACACTTTATTTATTCTGAACTGCATTCTCTTCTTTCTGAACCCATATTTTCAAAGCTATTTACTAAACAAAAAAAAAAAAAAAAGAAAAAAAAAGAAATTTTCAAAGCACCCTGACCCAACCCTGCCACCAATTTACCTAATACATCTGAGTGCTGCATACCTTCTAAGTTCAACCTCATTCTTGCTCTAATTTGATTCCCGTATCACCGCAACTTCCATGGCCCCGCTACGAATCTCGTGGTCTGACCCCCTAATGGGAAGGGGCACGGAAACAACAATGCTAATGACATTTCTTTGGTCGGGTCGTTCGCAAACAAAGCGCAAGGGCAACCACCATCTCGAACTGAACTACTAAACGACCACGGGCTGTTGCATAAGACACCCCCAACACCAATTGCTCAATGGTTTTGATGTAATCTAATATGCACACATGTTGATGGAAATGAAAGGGTGAATTTGGGATTATTTAAAAGGAAAGAATTCTATCTTCGTAAAGTATTTTTTTTGTGGGTGAAACAGAGTGAACAGGAAGTTAATATCGGAGGGATACAGAGAAAAGAGGTTGGACGTTAAAGAGAAAATATTTCATTCTTTTATATTTAATTATATAAAAATAAATTTGGAATCTCTTGTTTTAATGTTCTTTTATCATGTGTGAACATGATGTTATCCTGGATAGGAGTCCGTGAAGTTATCCGAAAATGAGGGCCAAGCAAATAGAACTCCATTGCAAATTTTGGCGGAAAATGGTACTTTGGGCCTCTTAACTCTTGAAATGACTCATGAACAACGTTATATAGTATGGTTTTGAATGACTTTTCGTGTTTTGTCTTGGGATTTTAAACATTTATATTTCCGATGGCTATAGGTACTCGTAGTGCGTTGATCAATTTCTTCTTCTTGAAGTTTCATATTTATCACTTTGGGTATTTTCCCTTGCCAATTGAGGCTGTTTAGTGCTTCTAACCGTATTCGAATACTCCATTCTTCATTTATGTCTACAATTTTCAAACTCTTTGATATATTCTTTTATTGTATGTGATAACGTTTCTTGTAGAATTTGGAATACTTCATTGCGCTTTTGGTACAACTTACACTTGCGAATCTTTTTTTTTTTTTTTTTTTTTTACATAAAATTAACCGAACTAAAAACGCTCTCAAACATAACGAACGCTAACCTGCAACGCCCATTACGATGTGCAAAAACCCAAATTGAGATCGATTTGCAAAAGCCAAGTGAAAGAGCGGAGAAACACATATCGCAGTAGCAAAATAAATATTTTTTTAATGATTTCATTTATATTTGTATATTTTTTTATATTTTATTCTTATTACTATATTACCTATGTTTGCATGTAATATTAGAGAGTTTTTGCATACCGCATTTTGGACGTCCGTTAGCTTTTCCTCCCTAGCGCGCATGCTCATGGGAAACATTATTACAGATACGCATGCGCAATTTCCTATGAGCATGCGCGTTAGGGGAGAAAAGCTAACGGACGTCCAAAATACGGTATGCAAAAACTCTCTAATAACAGTAAACACAAAAATAACTCATTATATTTCAATATTTCACTCCAAAAAAATGTCTACAGTGGGTCTAAGTCGAATATTGGGTTATATAATTTTATGTGCGGCCCGCGGAGTTAGGATGCATTGCCAAAGTGGCCTCCAAGATTATTCGGGTTGGCCACCCCTGGTTAGAAGAAGTAACTTGGCTACATGTGTTTACTTGTTAACAAAGTGAATAAAGGCTGAAAAAGATTTTTAATAAAGCACTCAAGCTAGACGGAATGGATCTTTCCAAGGTGAAATGAAAGCGTTCCTCAAAAGTGATTTCCCGTTCGATTCGAATCGAATCAAATAAAGCGAACGACTCGTGCGAACGATATCCGGGATGTCAGCTGCATTTCTCTTTTCATTGGATGATCACCGGAAATCCGCGCCTTTTGAGCTTTAATGTTCTGAAAGACGGAAGAACGATGTTGATTTTCCGGTAAATAGATCTCTTTCTCTCCATAAATAGAGTGACTGACATTTTCATTAGTTGCATATATTTAATACAGCGAAATGGAAAGTTAAGTTTGGAGATTTTACTTTCTCAGTCAACGATAACCACAATTTAATTCTTCCATATAATAATGAATAAATTAATAACCACATTTAAGTCTTCTCTAAACATTCAAATTTTTAATAGATTTGATATTTATATAAATGTAAGTAGTATGGAACGGTAAGTAGTATGGAATACGGTAAGTAGTATGGAATAGTAGTATGGTTATAGCGTAAGTAGTACGGAATACACGTTATATGGAGTAGTAATATTAGTATTGTACGGTTTAATAATAATTAGATAGACGCGAGAGTTCGCCACTGTGACCAGTAACTGGCACTTTAACTGTATGAACTGGTAAGTACATGCGGTGAGATTTTGAGACGACGAGGAGAACGCTAGGCGGGACCGTACGTGATGTGCTCATGGTTTTTAACTATTAATGCTATTGAAGAAGAGGCACAGGGCGCCATATGTATGCAGTATTGTTAATATTGTTTGTTAATATTGTAATATAATAAATTAATAAAAAGAGATTTGTTTTGCACCCTGACACAACTAGTCGCTAGCAAGCAACAACAATATAGAGAAGTAGTATTAGTATAGAGTATTAGTATGGAATAAGCGTACTATGGACATAGCGCAAGTAGTATGGATATAGCGCAAGTAGTATGGATATGGCATTAGTATAGAATAAGCGTAGTATGGATATAGCGTAAGTAGCAAGGAACAAGCGCAGTATGGATATAGCGTAAGTAGCAAGGAACAAGCGTAGTATGGATTAAGAGTAGCAAGGAACAAACGTAGTATGGATTAAGAGTAGCAAGGAACAAGCGTAGTATGGATTAAGAGTAGCAAGGAACAAGCGTAGTATGGATTAAGAGTAGCAAGGAACAAGCGTAGTATGGATTAAGAGTAGCAAGGAACAAGCGTAGTATGGATTAAAAGAGTAGCATAGAATGTAGTATGGAACAAGTAGCATAGTGTAGTATGGATTAAGAGTAGTATAGAACAAGCGTAGTATGGATATAGCGTAAGTAGTATGGAATGTATCCAACTGTATTCTGATTTAATTTTTATTACTCATTTGATTCAGAATGTTATCTTTCAAACGGCATATCCTCTTAGCTAATCAATCGAATATCAAAGCGATGTGAATTTTTCTATGCACTTAATAGCATAGAAGTAAACAAAATATTTAAGTCCCAAGTATGTTTTTTTTTTTTTTTTTTAAATTTTGTGTCCTCATTCTATAAATTTTGTGTCCTCATTCTATGAAATTTATATCATATATGTATAAAATAAACATATCTCATATAAATTTCAATTATTTATATGTAAAACATAACATGAAGATTTTTTTAATTAAGATTTTTTTTTGATGATTTAACTGCACTGAATAATGGAAAGCTAAAAGTGACCTTCAGTTAAAAATATTTATTAAACTGCACCTTTTCAGTAGGGAAAAAAAAAACTTGCACCAGCAACTATAAAAATTTTATTCCTCTTATCTTCTAGTTTCTGACTTAAAAATACATAAAGATGACCAATTTAACATGTCGGAGATAAGAATTTACCAATACTCTTACATTTATTTGATTTAAAAAAAAAAAAAAAAAAAAAAGCATTATTTGTGAAAATTGTGTGTGTCTTTGAACCTCAACCAGTTTCACATATAAAAAAGGAAATCTAGCAAAAAGGATATCACTTTCTTATTTATAGTATGGTTGATTGGATCGAAGAGCATTGATTTTAAATGAGACCTCGAATAGAAAGTCAAAATAAATGATTTTTCCGAGAAATCCTATAGACAATCGCTGGCTCAAATAACGATTTTTGAAAGAAATTAAAACCAAACTCAACATTTTCCGAGAATAACGAATCTTCGAATAGCATGATGGAATATTCATGTATATATTTCTAAATTTTTCTCAAAATAAAAATAAATAAGGAAAATGTATAAAAGGCAGAAATTGGAAACAAATACATATGAACCTTCTTTTTTTTTTCTAATGCACCTGGCAAATATTTAGACAGTTGTCCTTTATGCCATAAGCAAGACCTGCACCAACGTTACTCATTTAGCACTACCCAGGGGGCACGTGTAGCTTGAAGATATGCTACGGACGCGAGTAACACTACACCAACAACTCTCTAAGATTGGATTGGTTTTTGTCGCTCTACTGTCATCTTGTGCACAATTTAGCTAAACAGACCGGGACCTACAGTTTAACGTGGATTCCGAATCACTCACAAACATCCAAGCCACAGCCAGGATTCGAATCTGAAGCCTGTGATATCAAAGGCCAGAGCGCTAGCCACTCCACTCACTCTCTCTAAGATCCTATTAGACCAGGACCTACGGTTTAAAGTGGATTCAGAACAACTGCAAACATCCATGGCACCGCCTGGACTCAAACACGAAACCTGCAGTACCGAACGCCACAGCGCCAGCCCTCGCCAAACAAGGCCTCGAATTAATATGAACATATGATACATGTACACTCATGTCCATAAATTAATAATAATGAAGTTCAGGCAAAGAAAGAGACAGAAAAAAACAAATTTGACTTATTTGTAAAGTCTATTTATTAAACAAAAGGTAAAGAGCAAAAAAGATGCTATATGTTTGACATAATTAATAAAAATTGCGATTTTTACTCCCTGGAGCAAATTTAAAAAAGAACCTATTTACGAAAAACAGTATAACATGGTTAGTACGATGGTTAATATGGAGTATGTCTCCCGGACGATGTAATACAGGCCTTACAACGCCTAGGCATGCTGAGTATCAAATTATCAATCTGATCTTGGGGAATATTACACCACTCATCAAGCAATGCCCTCCGAAGTTCCGGTTGACAGGTGGAGGGAGTTGACGGGCTGCAATTCGTCGGCCAAGCATATCCCACACATGCTCTATTGGATTCAAGTCCGGTGAGTATACTGGCCAATCCATCCGGGTGATATCCTCCAATTGAAGGCATTCGACTACAATGTTTGCACGGTGAGGGCGGGCGTTGTCATCCATAAACAGAAATTCAGCACCCATGGCGCCCCGAAACAAACGTACATGTTGTTCCAGAATGACATCCCGATAGATGTGGCCTGTCATCGTTACACTCTGAACATGCAGGTCAGTTCTGGAACCAAGAATAATTCCTCCCCAAACGAGCCATCCTGCACCACCGTAACGGTGTCGTTCAATGGTGTTCTCTTGGTGGTAACGGATACCTGACGCTCTCCATATGAAAGTTCGGCGAGAATCAGACAGCAAACTAAACCTGGACTCGTCGGAAAACATCACACAAGACCACTGTTGCGGTGTCCACAATGCATGCTCTCTACTCCAGGTTAATCGCAGGCGACAGTGAGTTGCGGTAAGTGGAACACATCTAACAGGCCTACGAGCATATAGACCAATGTGCCCTAAGCGTCTGTAAACGGTCTGCCTTGAAACTGTCGTGCCGGTAGCTGAAGAGAGCTGACGAGACAGGTCTGATGCTGTGCTCCGTCTGTTTCTTTTGGCAGTAACTGCTAAATACCGGTCCTCATTCGGCGTTGTAACTCGGGGGTGACCTTTGCTGTAACATCTATCACATCCATCATCTTGGAATCGTTGCCAAAGCCTGGAGATGACACTCTGAGCGATTCCAAGTTCCTCGGATACTTCCAGCTGGGTACGTCCACTTTCCAGTCGTCCGAAAATTCTACCACGTAAAAAATCATCCAAATGCTTCCTTTGTGCCATAACTATGCGGTTATTGCACTGAAAGGCTTTTAAAGCGCTTGTGAACAATTTTACTTCTTTGGCACCATTCCTTATATACCCCTCTCTTACACTCTCGTCATTGTGACGTACTATCCACGCCATCTGGTGGTTTCCTGTAATTTGCATATTCTTCTTCAAGATGTGTGTGATAATTCTACAGGTGAAATTTTTATTTTAGAGTTCAATTTCTGTGTGATTCTGAATTATTCTTAATTTATGGACATGAGTGCAATACATACATATGAACCAAAAAATAAGGCTTAGATGTATGAAAATACTAATTTCCATTTAATTAAATTTATTACAGCAGATTAATTTTTAAAGTATTGGAGCTATTCATACTGAATATAATTTATACAGATTTTCTTAATTATCGACTACCAAAAATAATTTGCTCAAATAATTCGACAAAATTATTCAGCACACAATCATTTTAACAGAGGTCTGATGGCCGAGTGGCTGACGCTCGGTACGACAGGTTTCGGGTTCGAGTCCCGGCGGCGCATGAATGTTTATAGTGGTTTGGTATCCACTTTAAACTGTAGGTTCCGGTCTAATAGGATCGTGTAGTGTTGTGGGGGGTACTGTTGCTCGCGTCCGTAGCCTAACTTCAAGACACACATGCCCCTTGGGTAGAGCTATATGAGTAACAGTAGGTCAGCCCTTGCTTATGGCGTAAAAGATTAATTGTCTCTGTATTGCCAGTTACATAAGAACAACAATCACATTAACACACTAGAAGTAGTATCTTATGAACAGCAGCACTTTCAAGATAAGATCTCTGCTTTTCTTCTATGAAAGATTTGACATGAAAGTTGTCCTTTCATTTTTTCCCATTGGCATTCGGTCCATACAATTGAACCAGTCGGTAAGTTTTTAATCATTTAAAAAACAAACAAAGGACATTCAATTTCGAGAAAAATGCATTGGTTTGCAAATTGAACTTATTGAACTCATTGTAAATTTGAACTCATTGTGACGAGTGTTTCTTTTTTTTTTTCTGCAGCATTTTGTAAGTGGGAATTTAATTATAACCACCCTGTATTCCTCGAGTTACATTGCTATAAATACTAAGGTACTACGAAGACTTTTTAATATTGATATAAAGTCTTGTGGGATTAATTCAATGAGATTGACACTCATAAGGACGTTCTCGAGACCTCCAGGTCACCTCTTGACACTTCCCACTCATTACCCTTTCCAAGTTATTCCACCACCCCCTCTCACATACATTTCTTTTCTGTGTCATTTTCTGCACATTCCAGAAAGAAGGGTGCGTTCATAAACTTAACGATTGCATTGAAACATTTAATAAAAATAAGCACAAACGATTCAACGCACGAAGTAATTTAAGTGTTTTGATAAAATACTCTAATACAGTAGGATTAAGTTTATGGGGCCTTGCTACTAAAACAAACAGAAACAAAATCCAAGTTATCCAACATAAATTTCTTAGAATAATAACGGAGCTCCCTGGTTCATTAGAAATGACGTGCTGCATCATGACCTTCAAATAGAATCCATAGACGATCCTATTGCGAAGCTATCAAGAAAGTTGTTTTTAAATATCAAGAAGCAAGACGATAAGTTAATTAAAGCTCAACTATTCTATTCCATCATCCTCTCCTCTGCCTTGGCAGTGAGTGCTGAGGAACCATGTTAAAAAGAAAGAAAAAAATTTCCATTTCTGAGAATATCAAACTCTACCCTGCATTATCAGACTTTACTTTCCATCTTCAGTTTCAAATGTTGCTTCGAAAGTTCTCTTTTTTTAAAGCTTTTTTTTTTTTTTATTTATATGGTATCTATATTTTCTACTTATTTTCCATTATATCTGCGTATATATACGTCTGTTATGTATTTTGATATTGCTTACATTTGCCACCTCCTATTTAGTTCCCCTCAACTTAATTTTAAAAAACTTTTTAATTATTTTTATTATTTTTAAAAAAAAACTTTTTTTCCCTCCTATTAACTGTTTGCTTTAAATTTGTAATTCCTGCTAATTCTGTGATACTTTGTTTTGTTATGCTTGCATTCTGAGCAGATACTCATGTATAGCAAGTACTCGACTCTCCTATCCAATATAGTAGATTGCATTGAAACATTTAATAAGTTAATAAAATAAGAGCATTACAACAAACGATTCAACACCCGAAATAATTTAAGTGTTTTGATAAAATAGCATTAAGATTCGATCTTTATCCAATTCTAAAGCTTGCAATGATCATGGAATACTAAAAAAAAAAAAAAAAAAAAAAAAAAACTTGTATATTACTTACATATAAAGAAAATAAGAAAAAAAAATGTATTATTTTTTATATAAGTGATGCACAAACTTTTGTTCAATCCACACCTAGTAAGAAAATGCTAAACAAAAATGTTATTCCAGAAGCAAGGATCATATTTATGTGTGTAATAGTAACATACTTAAATAGAGCTGAGTTTTTACATGTTTTCAAATATATGTTTTATTCATTATTTAATTTTGTTACTCCATGAATGTTATATATGAAAAAAAATTTTCTTCAATCTATACCAGTGGCGGCCAATCAGCTGCCCGTCTTGAATATTTTGCCAGCCCGTGAAATTTATAAAATTTTAACAAAATATATTTTATAATGGCCAAAGTAGTGAAAACCAATGTATTCAAAAATACATTATGTGTGCATTCATATATGCAAAAATGAGCTGTCGAAATGATGAGAAAAATTGATTTTGATTTCAAAATAATATTCTTCCGAATATATGTCAGATATTGACCGTTTTATGTATGAGTCTACAGTTATGAGTTCGCTGATTAATTAAATTATATTCTAGGAATTCTTGATGCGTGAGCATCTTGGAGCATCTAATAAAACAGGTTCAACGTTTAACTTTAAGTGACCTCAGTGACCATCCCTAGATACGCACAGTTGATAGCAGAGCAAGCTTAAAAAGCAATCTCGTTTTTCTAAAATTAAATTGACCCAATACAAAATACGCTCAAACATAACGGACGCTAACCTGCAACGCCCATTACTAAATACTCACATTTAGATCGATTTGAAAAAGCTGAGTGAAAAGGGGAGAAACAAATATATCACTAGTAAAATAAATTTTTATATGATTTCATTATTTTTATTTTGTTTATATTTATGTATTTTTTTGTGTTTCCTTTTTTTAGTGTTATATATTTCTTTACAAACTGCGTTTAATATCATTATTATTATTATATTATCTATGTTTACATGTAAGAATAACAGTAAACTCAAAAATAATAACTCATTCTGTTTCAATATTTTCCTCCAAAAAAAATGTCTATAGTGGATCTAAATCTAGTAAAGGGATATATAATTTTTTATGCGGCCTGCGCAATTATGATGCATTTCCAGAGTGGCTAGCAAGATCATTTGGGTTGGACATCCCTGTTCTAGAATATTTCAGGTAACGAGTGAAAAATCCTGTTTTTTTTTTTTTTTTTTTTTTTTTTTTGCTGTTCCATATTCAGGAATAAATTGGAAGTAAAAAGTCTAAATGCAAAACATTCTTTTGTGAAGGCGGGATGAGACAGATAGCGTTGTCACAGAGAATGTCAACCCAGATTAGGGCGGAAGTTTTATGCGGGGTCTTTTCGTAATGAGCTCTTTTGTTTGCGCCCCCACTTGTTGATGCTATCGGACAGTGGCATCGGCGATAGCTTTCCGGGAACTCCCTCCTCTTTCTTCGAATGCACTTAGGGGCCTCTTCAGGCACAGAATTCTTCTGCAAAGGTTAAGGTTAAAATCAAGTTTTTAAGGTTAATGAAATATCCATACTAAATTATACAGTCATTTAGAAGGCATGCCAAAATTCAATAAGATTGTAGTTGCATGTTTTCTAAGCTATTATTACGCTTAAAGAGAATCAGAATTTGGGATCATAAAGTCAATTACAAGTCATCTTGATTATGTATTATTCTAAAATGTATATAGATTGCATATAAGCATCTGGACATTATGTGGAATATTGTAGTTTTGGACATTAATCATACAGAACGATATTCTCTGAAATTGCTATGTGCACTAATGAATATAGGCGGAGGAAGTGTTTTAAAATCTAGTAATTTTTGTGGCGTATCCATTAAAAATGTGTTTTATAATGTGTGAACATGATGTTGTCCTGGTTAGGGGTCCGTGACGTTATCTGAAAAACAGGGCCAAGCAAATAAAATTCCTTTACAAATTTTGGCGGAAAATGGCAGTTTGGGTCCCTTAACTCTTGAGATGCTCCATGAATAACGTTAGTCTTCTTAGAATTTTCAAACTTTATATTCTTTTGGGTATTGTATGTGATAACGTTTCTTGTAGAATTTGGAATACTTCATTCTGCATTTACGACTACATTTATCTTACTTTTGTATATTCTTTTAGAGATTCTCGAACAATTCATTCTTCATGAAGTTCTTGATCTATTCAACATTGCTATATTCATGCGGCTATTTGAATTTGGCCATTCTCGTAGTATTCCAATCAATTGCTTCCTGTATCTCGTGCATTATCAAACATTGTTATATTCTTGAGTTTATTCATCCGTTCTCGAATGTTCACACATGATAAGTTGAAATTTGCCGAGCAGATTTCAGCATTTTTAAAATATTATTTTAAAGTTAAATTGCTAACCGAATTCTCATATTCCATCTGTAATTAAAATACATCATTAAAATTTAAAGTCCAAAAGAATAAATAACAAGAATTGCTTCCTTTTCTGAGACTTCATTGCAAGATAGTATCGCCATTAAAATTGAAACTTCCTCATTCAGATGAAGGCTTTGTCCCTACCACTGAAAACATTTCTCGCTCTCTAATTGTGCAGCAGCACTCAATCCTTTCGAATAATAACGAAACAAAAAACTTTTAATTGTCCACCAGAGGGTCACTGTCCAGCTAATCCCCGCGAAAGGGGATCGCGTGCCCCGAACAATGGACAGAAAACGATGTGGGTCGGTCGAGCGGCACGCGAAGACGGTCACCCCCTCATTTTGTCGATCGTTTTCACCGTCAATTAGCGGCATTTTCTTTGTACCAGACAAAGATCTCGCCATCGGACATCTTCGGTTCGAAGACTTCCTTTCAGAAATCGAAATGGAACGTTTCCAGATCTTGCTTTGAACCACAACAATCCCTGCTTTGAAGGGCAAATCGTTGTCACCATTTCCTGAACTTGTTTGATTCGAAAATCTTGCATTGAGACATTTATAACTCGCGATTTTCATTTCCCATCTGTCGCTGTTGTAAGGACAGCGCTGACCTATAGAGCACTGATTCGGCAATCGATAACCCCTTTGATCTGAAGACGCCAAACTTTCTCTCAAACTTTGACAATGGGCCGGGGATGCTTTTAGATGGCACCAGTTTGACCCTGATCCATTTTGAGAAGAGTTCTTCTTCTCCAGTTCAAAGCAAGAGCAATTCGTTCTGGTAAATCAAAAACAGAGAACTTTGTAATCGTTCTGTGCTGAATCCATAATAGATGGCCTGATTTGATCTTCGTCAACATCAGGAGACCTGAATTTATTTCGTCTGAAATTTTTCCACTGTCTTTGTTTTTCAATAGGATTGATTTCAAGACATTCTTATACTAAATAAGAGTAGATGCACTACGAAAAAACTATTTTAATTACAAATATTTCATTACTTATATTTATTTATTAGCTATAGATCATGGGTGGCCAACCCAAATGATCTTGTGGGACACTTTGGAAATGCATCCTAACTCCATGGGCCGCACATAAAATTATATATCCCCCTATTAGATTTAGACCCACTCTAGACATTTTTTGGAGTGAGAAATTGAAACACAATTATTACTGTGTTTACTATTGTTCTTTACATGTAAGAACAATAATAATGATAATGATACTAAACGCACATTGTAAAGAAATATATAACGCAAAATGAAATTTATATTAATATAAACGAAAAAAAAATGAAATCATTAAAAAATTTATTTTACTAGTGCGATATGTGTTTCTCCACTCTTTCACTTAATTTTTGCAAATCGATCACAACTTGGGTATTTGCGCTTCGTAATGGTGTTGCAGGTTAGTGTCCGTTATGTTTGAGTGTGTTTTGAGTTTGAGCAATTTAATTTTAGGAAAAAACGAACTTGTATTTTCAACTTGCCCTGCTATCAACAATCAACTGTGAGTATCTAAGGATGGTCACTGAGGTCATAAAAGAAACATAGGACCTATTATATTAGATGTTCCAAGATGCGCAAGCATCATGAGTTCGCAGAATATAAATTGATTATTCTGCGAACTCCTAAATAAAACAGGCAATATGTATCATATATATTGGCATGAATAATTTTTAAAATCAAAGTTAATTTTTCTCATCATTTCGGCAGTTCATTTTTGAATATATGGATGTAAAATGCCTTTTTTTAATACATTTTACTACTTTGATCATCATAAAATAAATATATTTTTCAGAAGTGTGATAAATTTCACGGACCGGAAAAATATTCAAGGCTGGCCGCGGGTCGGCCATCCTTGCCTTAAGTCAATATAGAATGAGTGTACGGAGGTGGAACGATATCGATTTCACCTGATTGCTGGGACACGAAGTCCCTCAGGTGAGGTTGTTCAAGCGCATGTGAAAATTTTCGAATATACATCCGGAATACATACTAAAAACATATTTTGAGTACCGCACTGAATAAATAACCAAACATACTAAATCCTTTTTTTCTCTACATCAAACTGTAGCGATATCCGCCATAAGAACTCTAGCAGCCCAATAAAATTTAGCCTTGGTGAAGTTGTCAGAAACCAATTAAGATTCCACCTGATTAAAAAGAGAACTAAAATCTTACTGTATAAAACTCATAAGACCAGTATTAACATATGCATCTGAAACATGGTCACTAACAGCAAGAGAAGAGAAAATGTTGGCAATCTTTGAAAGAAAAGAGTTACAAACTATTTTTGGTGGTATCAATGGCAATGGAAATCGGCGAAGAAGATACAATTTTGAACTTTACAAACTTTTTAGAGATATTGACCTTCTAAAAGTTGTTTAACTGAACAGAATGAGATGGGTCGGTCATCTCATGAGAATGGAAAGTGATAGAGCTGCTTTGAAGGTTTGTAATGTGGACAACGAGCAAGGGGGAAGACCGAAAAAGAGAGATGGGTCGACTGTTTAGACTCGGATTTTAATGTTATTAAAAAAAACTGGAGGTCCACGGCCAAGAGGAGAACAGCATGGCTGGATTTTTAAGGAAAGTCAAGGCCCACAACGGGCTGTCGAGCCAGTTATGATGATGAAGTTGTCAGAGTTAAAAGTCGTAAAATCAAGTGCAGTGCATGTTGTCAAAGTTAAAAAGTACATGGCTTCTTCTGACGAGCATAGAGGACAGACATCATGAGTAGCTACACCCATGCGGTGCAAGTGTAATTATTAAGAAAATCGCAATTATTAATAAAGCGTGTTTATTAAGAAAATCATGTCCTGTCGACTGTCGGAAATTTGTTGCAAAAAACTGCCCGAAGCAAGTCCATTGGGATGGGTGATGCATAATAAATCCTCATATTCAGTCTCTTAATCAAGACACATTAGGGAAGAAAATAAAAGTAAATGATACATATTAATTCAACGCTTTCTATAAATGAAACAGATGCAGATACTTATAAAATTCTCTTTTAAAAAGTGAAGAAATTTTGTCAAATTTTAAAATTCATTACTCATTTTTGATTATTTTGCTTGAAGAATGTATACAAAATTTGTTCATCAGGAGTTTTGTCAAATATTTAAATTCTTTATTCATGTTAGATTATTTTGCTTGAAAAATATACATAAAATTTTCTCTTTAGGAATGATGAATAAAATATACATCCATTTTATATCCTTCATATTATAATTTTTGTTAAATTTTATAGAGAAAATTTTAAAAATAGGTTAAACAAATTAATATTTAAAATAAATAAAAAGTTTTTTTTTAAAGAAGCATTATAATAATAATTAGTTAAAATAATAATAATAATAAACAAACATTTCAAATAAAACATTAAAATAATTATAACATTAACATAAATAATTAAATAATTAATTATTAACATTAAATTAATAACAATAATCAGTGCTCTAATTTGATATACTACAATAAATTGCACTCTGTACTCTCATTATCCATTGTAGTATAACAAAAATAGAAAAAGTGAATAATAAAATAATACTAGTTCAATATGAAAATTTTAAACGTAATAAATAAGTGCAATATAAATTAATAATAATTAAAAATATAAATAATAATTTTAATTAATAATCAAAGTAGGGAACATTATTTTAATTAAAAAAAGTAGAAAAATTAAGATATTTCTAATTATTATTTGCGATCTTAATCAATGTAGGCATTACCTATAACGCATTTAATATAAATCGCTAATAGCTGCTGATCGTAAAAAATGAATGAATAAATTTCTTAGCTACAAAAATGCTTAAAATTATAATTTCCATGTTCCATGACTTTTGTTATTCCATTCACAATCTGGATTCAAACGAAATAAATAAATAAATAAACTAAATTTTAAAATTAATAACAATAAAAATAGGCCATTCCTATCAAGAAAAGAGAAAACAAATTTTTTTTTTTTTTTTTTTTTTGTGAATACACAGAAAATTCTTTGAATCATTTTCTTATTTCCGGGAAAAGAAGATTATTAAACAATCAGACGGAAACGACGGAATCAACATAAATAAAAAATGACGGAATCAGGTTTCAGTACCAAAGAACAAAAAGAAATAACTCCGACTTCAGAATCTGAAATTAAAAAGAAACGACATCAAGATACCAGAATCAATAGCCCAAACAAAACTATTTAAATTGTTTACTTTAAATTGATTTAAATCGATTCAATAGTGGGCTTCATATGAGAAAAGTCGAAGAGAAAATTGACAATACAGCTTCGAATGTGTAGGTGGGCCACACCAGGACACTTTAATAGCATTTCCTGCATCAATTACCAACCGGAGACACAAACAGTTGCCGCAAATAGAGACAAATCTTAATTGCACACATGCAGTTTTACCTCCCATCCACACCCAAACAATACCATGGTGCGATGGTGTGTGTTGTCTTTACGGTAGACCACCCCGATCAAGAAACACCCACGCTCTGTGTGGTCGGCAGGACGAGTTATTTTTAAACCCTTTTCCCGCAATTCAGTTCGATTGAAGTTTTTACATTCCACCCACAGCTGCAGAAAAAGAATTCATACATTTTACACTTTAAAAAAGTATGTCGTTTTAATTATTTAAGTATTAAAACAGAACATTTATTGAAAACCAAAAAAATACACTATACTAAATACACTGATTACACTAATCTAGGGGTGGTCAACCCGAATGATCTTGCGGGCCATTTTGAAAATGCATCTTAACTCAGCGGGCGTCACATAAAATTATATATCCCCCATATTAGATTGAGAAGCACATTTTTTTTTTGAGTGAAAAATTGGGGAACGGTAAGTATTGCCGGAACGCGGTTTATGAATCTCTGATCTAAACAAACAAATTTTTCATAATATCTGCAAAATGATAACCTTCAATATCTTAATAATAACAATTTTTAATCCTAATTTAAATATAACGTCAAATAATCGGTCATTTGTCATTTGCATTTTTATTATTCTATCATTTCTTGAAAAACCTTATAATTTCCAGAAGAAAGTCTTTTTTTTTATGCTGACAAACATAAGATCCCACCTTAATATCAATCAAACCAATGTTGCCTCCATCTGTTCCTGGCTCCATGTTTTAAAGATATGCTGCCTTATTAAGGATTGTCATTTTGGCACTCCTTGCATGATGGATTGAACTTCGGTTTGACAAAGCAACGATAAGTCTGTGTGCATGGGAACAAGTGCTGCCCCGCTGTGCGGAGGACATCCCCATGCATAACAATGGAACTGTTAGAATAAGAATGAGGAATCGTTCCAGATTTCAGAAGTCAATGAGATGTTACGGGGAGGACCTGACAGGACCTCAGCAAGAGATAAGCATCTCTTGAACTTTCTGTTTCTGCTACCTATATAAAGATAGATAACAGGCTAAGTTTAGTTTCCTTTTCGCAAAGTTATACTTCCAAATGAATATAACAATCTACATTTTTAAGAAGAAAATGAGCTCTGTCAGAAAACGGTAGTTTTCATTTTTGTTCTTATTGTGTATAGGTCGGTGGACCTCTTGTTCCACTTATGTACAACTTAAACTCAAAGAGAGCATGGGAATTTTTAGGGTAGCTTCCCTGCATTTGTCGTATGGGAGTAAACTTGAAAAATTTCTATCAGACACGCTGACATGCTATTGTAAACATTGTCACAATCTCCATAAAATCCCATCGTTTCTGATAACCTTTCTACTATTGTGCCGAGAAAGTAAGACACATTATTGTTTTTCAAAACTCTTTATTTAATCTTCCAAATTTATTTCATCGCATTCAAAGTAATCCTCCGCACACAATGTACTTATGCCAACTTTTTTTTCCCCAATCCTCAATGCATGCTAAAAAGTCATCGGTAGGGATGGCCTTCAAAGCGTGCGGCGATTCACATTGAATCTCTTCAATCGACTCAAAACGGTGTCCCCAGAGTGGTCTTTTCAGTTTAGGGAATAGTCAGAAGTCGCACAGTGTGAATACGGTGGTTGTGAAACGATATGGGTTTGATTTTTGCAAAAGAGACTCGAAGAATCAATGCAGTGTGAGCTGGCACATTCGGTACCAACCGAGATATGACGAGTTTGAAGCCCAAAATGGAATTGACCGATCCTTTTGAAATTCCACCATCATCAGCAAGGTATCTATTTGTAAATTGACGGTTTGGTAAGCACCGAATCTTTAATTTTTGGGACATGAGATTCGTCGGTTGAAGTGATGTTCGACCAGAGATCTTTCGTCTTCAACGCATTCTCTGCCTTTCTTTGAACTGTTTATACCACTTGTAAACAGTTCTTCCCGATATAGGAATGCTCACCGAATGCTTTCTGCAACATTCTATACGGTTATGTACACGAAGATTCATTCCGCAAACAAAATTGAATGCAGGTTCTTTGCTCAATGAATGCAGACATTTCAAAATCGCCGGAATCAGTTTTAGCGTCTCACAAAACCAAGCGTAACTCAAACACTAATGAATATTTTGACATCAAATTTCTCACAGATGTCAAGGACAGTGCCAGCAACCTAAAAAAAAAATTTAATTCCGTAAGCCCCTTGAGTTTTAAATTGAGTCTTACTTTTTGGACACAGTAATATGTGCTAACTGCGTGTGTTGTCACTGAACCACGAATCAGGCACAAATGGTTGTTCTGAGCATAACAAGCATGGCAATAAATTACATTTCACACGGAAATTTTCGTTCTCCATCTTCAACTTACTTGTAATGCTACAGCTTGTGCCAGTTAAATGTCTGTTCATGGGGCAGCTTTCTTGTTTCTTATTAGTTGAAGTGACAAACTTATATTTGATGACATCGGCCAGATAGAATGCATGGAATTAGTTAGAGAAAACAATAAAAAAATACTAGAAATATGAGTATTTGGTAAAGTTATCCAGAAAAAATAAATAACAGGCTCAATTTGTATAATTTTCTAATTAGAAGTTCCATGGAAATGGAATTTAAATAATTTCAAAAATATGATTCACTGCATTAAAAAAAGCCCCTTCCTTTTTAAATTTTAGAACTTCTGGAAAGACCTATATAAGTATGAATATTTGCTTCTAAATTAATGTTGCTCATAGATTTAAATTTCATTTCTAATTTTTCAATTGTTTGTATTTGATTGGTTATTTGATAATCTATTTCTTTCTGAAAATATTTTTTCTTTTTATTTTACTTTTGCTGAAGCAGCTTTATATCCAGTGGTGACATCTGCAACTTCGCACATTTCAGAAATGGAAAACCTCAATGGCGATTGTGACTATGTGTGTACATTTCATATCGATAGCGTGGAGTTTCCTCGCATATGAAAGGCAAATTCAGTGCTGTTACCCTTAAAAAGTCGTCTTCCCCATATGTCCGCGGCCTGGTGGCAAGTGGCCAGCGCTCTGGCCTTTGGTATCCCAGGTTTCAGGTTCGAATCCTGGCGGTATGGAATGGATGTTTGTTCGTGGTTCGGAATCCACGTTAAACTGTAGGTACCGGTCTGTTTAGCACAAAGTGTGCACAATATGACCGTTGAGCGACAAACCAAACCAAATCCCCATATGTCCTCCATCATTGGGTGGCCAGTTGGCCAAGTGGCTAGCGCTCTGGCTTTGGTATGACAGGCTTCAGATTAAAATTCTGGTGGTGGCATGGATGTTTGTGAGTGCTGGCGGTGGCATGGATGTTTGTGATTCGGAATACATTTTAAACTGTAGGTCCATGCGCATAAGATGGCAGTAGCGCGACAAACCAAACCTTCATCGATGGGCTGTTCGTGGCATACATCAATTGAGCATGAGGTATATCCGTATTTAGCAAAACAAAGAACTTACTTTTATAATAAGATCGTTTACGAATTACGAATAAATTAATATTTACGTATAAAATAAACGTTTACGAATAAATTAATGCTGTGAGGCATAAGTTTTTCAGCAACACAAACTCGTGAATATAATTCCGGAATATTTGAAACCATCGTCATCACGTAAACTTTACATCTCGGAAAATATATGCGTTCTTGTTGAAATATATGTTATTAGCCTGAGTTAAATATGTACTATATATGCTATTAGCTTCAGTTCTAACTCTGGGACGTTTTATCTTTTCTAATATACGACTACATAACATGTGATATATATTATTTTTCTTACCGATTGTTTAAATCAAGAATGCTATCTCTTCAGGGAGGGTCAAGGTCTTGATACTTCGGTGACTCTGTGATCTCGGAGGCCCTCCTCTGCGGTTACAGTTTAAAGCCCTCCATAAATCGGGGGTCGAGATCCACCTTATCAGTAACCGGTCTCGTTTTCTGGAAGGACGACTCGAAACGGAACTGGTGTGGGCAATTTATATTCCCTTTGGTCCTTATCGTTTGGAGGATCCCTGGTCTTGCACACGTGGTTCGAATGTCAACTAATAATAAGGGATTCGAAGTCACAGATAATGAGAGGCCCAAAAACGGAATGGTCATCAGAATAGTGGTTTGGTTCAATTTCTCCATTGGGTTCTGAGACAATTATAATTGGATGGGCGAATTTTCCCCATTTCCATGTGAGTATTCCCGATAGCGATATCAAAATTAAATGCTCTTCGACGTACTTTTTTGTTATCTCAGTTGCAATTCATTCAATAATTGCAAATGTACGAAGTGAATTGAATCAAGAGCCTCTTTGAGACCATTAGTAAACTAAAGAAACTGTCTACTTATGTTTTGAATTAGCGTTTTTGTTTTTCCTAACTCTAAGAGAGTTTCGCTTTTAGCTTCTAAGCTATGTAAGCTTTCTTGGTAAGGTAAGAAATGGTAATGTTATCTTCGAATTACTATTAGTAAACTGAAGAAGCTGTCCACTTATAGTATGTTTTGAATTAGCGTTTTTTTTCTAATTCTAAGAGTGTTTTTCTTTCACTTCTACGCTTGCATCTAAGCCAAGAAATCATAATGTTATCTTCAAAGTAATATTCGGCGTCAAACGAAATTAATGGTGTCATACATATGAAGATGGATTCAAATCACCTATTATT
This sequence comes from Caerostris extrusa, assembly GCA_021605095.1. Lineage (NCBI taxonomy): Eukaryota > Metazoa > Arthropoda > Arachnida > Araneae > Araneidae > Caerostris > Caerostris extrusa. The sequence continues at coordinate 32,014 of BPLR01015975.1, read as the reverse complement.
ACAGTCTCAATCTAACAAACTTGAAACATTTTAGTAAGTTATGGCAGAACTGTATTCGATTTTGTGTTTATAATTTCAGTACAATTAAGACATAATTATTGTTTACGATAAATAAAAATTTTGTGATAGATTAATTATACAGTTTTTTTGGGGGAGGGAGTTCAATATATTTATTCTGGCAAAAGGAAAGAAGTATTTGCTAGGAATGTTTTTAGTGAACATTCGTTAATTTGTTAGGTAGACTTTAAGATAATAATATTCCAGTTTTTAATCTATGTTCATAATTTTTTTGAACACATGAAAAGATTTCAATGTCCATTTTTTAATCTATAACATCTTATTTATTTTTTAAAAAAATTTCTTATGGATTTTAAAATTAACACTTATGAATAGTCTGCAAATATATTATTTTACAAAATTCTCCTTTTTAATACACATGCTAGATGAATTCTGGCATTAAGTCAAATTTATCAACCTCTCATCTATCCTTTTATCCTAGTCAAATTCGTCTACCTTTTTTACACATTTTCTTTTCAAAAAAAAAAAAATTTATAACTGTGTCAACCTGTTACTTTACTACTGTGCCCAAAAAGTAAGACAAATTATTTTTTTTTTTTTCAAAACTCTTTATTTATTCTTCCAAATTTATTTCATCGCCTTCAAAGTCATCCCCTACGGACACAATGCACTTATGCCGACTTTCTTTCCAATCCTCAGTGCATGCTAAAAAGTCATCGGCAGAGATGGCCTTCAAAGCGCGCGCCGATTCACGTTGAATATCCTCAATCGACTCAAAACGGTGTCCCAGGAGTGGTCTTTTGAGTTTAGGGAATAGCCAGAAGTCGCACGGTGTGAATACGGTGGTTGTGAAACGATACTGGTTTTCTTTTTTGGCGAAAAAGTCACGAAGAATCAGTGCAGTGTGAGCTGCCGCATTCAGTGGTACCAATCGAGATTTGACGCGTATGAGGCTTAAAATAGAATGGACCGATCCTTTTGAAATTCCAACCTCATCAGCAAGGTCTCCAATTATAAATCGACAGTTTGCAAGCACCTTAATCGGCGGTTAGCGTAACTCAAACACTAATGAATATTTTGACGCCAAATTTCACACAGAGGTCAAGGACAGTGCCATAAACCTAAAAGAGAGAGAAAAAAAAAAAATTGAAATTGCATAAGCCCTGGGAATTTTAAATTGAAAACTGGCCTTACTTTTGGACACTGTAGTAATAAAACTAAACTCAAATATCAGCAAAATAATTGTTAAAAAAAAAAATAATTAAGTCGGATTGAGAATTCGGATAAGACCTTTTATTCTGGTGTTTTATTATTATCGTTAAACTAATGCTTGAACCGACAGAAAACGAGTCGAGTTTTGGATGGTTTCTAACGTTCGCGAGTGGGGTCAAAGCCAGTTGCATGCCATTGTTGTCCATGGCCCTTGTTTCCCGAAACGAACCTCAGGTGTTGGAAGACATCAACCCATTGGCGCGTTATGTGCATTAGGGGTGGTCTGATGGCTCATTGCTCATGCAAAAAAGTCAACTCCCATAAATGTTAGCTGATCAAATATTCAACTTCCTGAAGAGAACGTCGCAGGGTCAGCAGGAAAACTCGAGGTGTTTTTTGTTTTAACAGCAGGGACTAATTTGCATTTAGAAAAAAAATTCTTTTTTAAACTAATTTTAAATTCTTTGCATGTTGCCAATTAATTGTGTAGCAACAAAGAATTTTTTTTTTTTAAATCGTCAAAGCGTAAAATAAATGTTATGTTTATGATTGGATTACTGTGAAAAAAGCAAGAAAAGCACTTTAAAACTCTAGAAAAACTGTTACAATATTATAGTAGCGATCATTATTATTTAGTAGCGATCTCCAACCTTTTTTTTCAAGTCTACGACGCAAATATTTAAAATTTGAAAAAGTCTTTTAAATATCAACTCAACACAATGAAAATGTTTTCCAAGTATAATAAGAAATAAACAAGCAGATTTTAGTTATTGAGTCAGAATATGCAAAATGAATTTGAGATGTTGAAAACAAGCTATTGTGGTAACAAATGAAATTTGACTTTCAGCTTTACTTGATGAAAAAGGTGAAAGAAATTATAGACGTGTGTTGAGTGCTTTCTATCTGTCAGGGCAATGTATCAATGAAACCATTTAAACGAATCAGAAGCCTGGAGAGTTATGGGTCGTTGAGAAATAGAAAAACACAATCCAAAGTTACAGGTGTAACACAAAATGTGATTTTTAGGCATGGAATAGCATCTTGAGACTGTAAATTTATGCCGAAGTTTGGGCCAAAGTTACAGACGAGTAACAACAACAACAACAACAAAAATACAAAAATGATTCGCGGGTGTAAGTTGTACCAAAAGCGCTAACAACTTGGACTAAGAGTCTGGTTTGCTCCGCTATCAACAATCAGCTGTGCGTATCTGAGGATGGTCCCTTCACAGTGAAAATTGAACCTGTTATATTACATATTCCAAGACGAACACGCATCATGAGTTCGCAAAATATAATATAATTATTCTGCGAACTCATAAATAAAACAGGCAATATCTCTCATATATTCGCAAGAATAGTATTTTAAAATCAAAGTCATAATTTTCTCATCATTTCTACAGTTAATGTTTGAATACAGGGATGCACACGTAATGCATTTTTTTAATACATTGGCTTTTACTACTTTGGCCATTATGAAATAAATATATTGTGTAAAAGCGTGATAAATCTTACGTGCAACAAAAATATTCAAGGCGGGCAGCGGGTTGGTCACCCCTGGTCTACTATTTATACCAGTATATTACAAAAACTCTTCTCAATTTAAAATATTTCTAGAGCATTTTTTTTTTTTCTTAATGCAGCTGGTGAACACTTAAACAGCTGTCTTGGATGCCTTAAGGCAAAGCACTGCACAGATGTTACTCACTTACTGCGCAGACGTTACTTAACGATAAGCCACGGACGCGGAGTAACAATGCCCCCGCAACGCTCTAAAATCCTATTAGACCGGGACCTACTGTTTAAAGTGGATTCCGAACCACTACAAACAATCATGGCACCGCCGGGAATCGAAACCTGTGGTACCGAGCGGTAGACCGCTAGCCACTCGGCCATTCAGGCCTCTATTTCTAGAAAATAAAGCTAGTACTTTTATAGTCTCAACTGGCGTGTGAAATAAAACCTCCAATCTTCCTAAGTTGTCTATTAGATACTTAAGTATCATCCATTTGGTCTTCTTTTGATACTACAAACTGCGTGTCTCTCTCGCATGAACCCAGCCAATAATTATTCAGATGATCCACCGTATGAATGCAACACTGTTTCTTTTATTATGATCATTCAGTGCGTGTAAAAAATGCTAATCCCTATTATGCAATTCATCCTTCCCGATAAATCGATTAGACCTCTCGTCTCGAGAAAGCCTCGGACAACCTTGTTCCATTAAGAACAATGTCGACGCACAGAAGCGATTTGTCTGCGAACATTCTGGAATTTTTTTCTAGGACAGGAATGGACATTATTCTTCTTCTTGATGAACCGGATGCGATTGTTATGCACCAGAATGGAGAGATTGAATCTATGGTGAATTGCCTAAAAGGATGTGCAGATCGTAATGCAATTATAACAGCGGCAATTCTATTCATTGATTCATAAATAGATCTGCAACGCGTGTTTCACCAGCAGGAACCATGAGAAAAAACTGTATCGATATACTTATTTGTGGAAGTATTTATATTTTTCCTTTTAATAATAATAATAATAATAATTACTTATGCTTTTGCCCAAAAACTTTATTATATGATTGAATGTGCTACTTTTTTAAATATATTTTTTTCTTTAATAATAATAATAATAATAAAAAAAAATTTTTGTTCTAATGCAGCTGGTGAACACTTAGACAGTTGTCTTGGATGTCTTAAGGCAAGCGCTGCACAGACGTTACTCACTTATCACTACCCAGGAGGTGCGTGTAGCTTGAAGATAAGCTACGGACATGGAGTAACAATGCCCCCGCAACGTTCTACGATCTTCCTAGACCGGGACCTACGGTTTAAAGTGGATTCCGAACCACTATAAAAATTCAAGTCACCGCCGGGACTCGAACCCGAAACCTGTGGTACCGAGCGCCACAGTGCTAGCCACAAGGCCATTCTGGCCCCATAATAATAATAATGATAACTATTTATGCTTTTGCCCAATAAACTTTATTATATGATTGAATGTGATATTTTTTAAATATATTTTTCTCTTTAATAATAATAATAATAATAATAATTTTTTTTTGTTCTAATGCAGCGGGTGAACACTTAAACAGTTGTATTTGATGTCTTAAGGCAAGGGCTTCACAGACGTTACTCACTTAACAAATACCCAGGAGGTGCATGTAGCTTGAAGATAAGCTATGGACGCGAAGTAACACTACCCTCGCAACGCTCTACCATCATTTTAAACCGGGACCTACGGTTTAAAGTAGATTCCGAACCACTATAAACATCCAAGTACCGAGTGCCAGAGTGCCACACGGCCATTCAGGCCCCATAATAAAAATAATAATAACTGTTTATGCGTTTGCCCAATAACTTTTATTATATGATTAAATGTGCTATTTTTTTTATATATTTCTATGAGTATTATATTTTTTCCCTGGCCCTGATGGCCGAATGTCTAGCGCTCTGGCGGTCGGTACCACAGGTATCAGGTTCAAATCCCGGCGTTGCCATGGGTGTTTGTAGTGGTTCGAATCCACTTTAAGCCGTAGGTCCCGGTCCTAATCGGATCGTAGAGCGCTGCGGTGGAATTGTTCCTCCGAGTCCGTGGCTTACCATCAAGCTACACACGCCCCCTGGGTAATGCAAAGTGAGTAACTCCGCTGAATACTGAACTCCGCTGAGTTCCGCTTTAATAATAATAATAACAATAATAACTGTTTATGCTTTTGCCCAATAACCTTTATTATGTGAATAAATGTGCTACTTTTTTATATATTTTTTTTATGAGTATTATATTTTAACCTTTAATAATAATAATAATAATAATAATAATAATAATAATAATAATAATAATAACGTTGTTGTTGCTGTTTCTAATGCAGCTGGCAATACATAAGTTAATTTTTATGCCATAGACAAAGGCTGCACCGCTGTTACTCATTTAGTACTACCCAGGGGGCACGTGTAGATTATATTATTAAGCCGAGTGGATAGCGCTCTAGCTCTCAGTACCACAGGTTTCGGGTTCGAATCCCGGCTGTGCCATTGATGTTTGTAGTGGTTCGAATCCAATTTAAACCGTAGGTCCCGATCTAATAAGATCGTAGAGCGTTGTGGGGGTAATGTTACTCGCGTCCGTAGCTTATCTTCAAGCTACACATGCCCCCTGGGCAGTGCTAAATGAGTAACAGCGGTGCAGTCCTTGCTTATGGCATAAAGATTAACTGTCTCTGTATTGTCAGCTGCATTAGAACAACAATAAAATAATAATAATAATAACTGCTTATGGTTTTTATATATTTTTATGAGTATTATATTTTCTCCTTTAATAATAATAATAATAATAATAATAATAATAATTATTCTGCTTACTCTTTTCTCCAATAACCTTTATTATACGATTAAATCTGCTATTTTTCTATATTTTTTATGAGTATGCTCTTCTTCTATAAGCTGAAGAATAAAATGAAACAGAAAAACTATCTTCATTGTTATTTTATGTACTTAAGTTCTGGATAAAGGAAATAACCTTTTCCAAGAGTTTATTTTTACACAGACAAAATATAAATAAATAATAATAATTAAAAAAAAAAAAAAAGAAAAACAACATATCATTATATAAAGAGCAAGGGCGTCTTAAATCAAATGTAAACTATTAGCATTTTTAGAATACCGGAATTAATTAAAATCTACTAATGATCAGAATATTATTTAATTTTGTCCCCCTTTATTTGTTATTGTTTAATTAAATAAAGAGAGAAAATATTTATTTAATAGTTTTAAAACTTTCTACATGTATAAAGAAATATTAATAATTCACAGAAAATAAACCTTTCGCTAACGAATATAATCCCTGGGAAAATTTAAATAACAATACAAATTATTGTTGGTTTTTATCTTAAGAATAGCGTAACTCATTTTTTTTCCAAAATACGGTCAGACCGGTCTTGACTACATGCATTTGAATCAATCTTTTGATTAGTATGTTTTGCATTAAAAATGCATTTAGCTCTTTATAAGATTGCGATATTGTTATTCAAAAATTAACGGAAAAAAAAAAAAGAATTTTCATGAGACAAGAACACTTCCTGGTATAATAAACCGGTAGTTAGCGTGCTGTGCTCTTGATTTAAGAGAATTCAGTTTTAAGCCAAGTAGAATGGAAATTTCTTGGTTTTTTTGGGATAATCACGTTATATCGTTAGTTCGAAAAGTCATTCTGTAAAGTTTGACGAGGAGGAGAAGGAATTTAAAAGTAACTACAATAAAAAATCAAAATAATTCCGAATAACCTTCAAATTAAAAATATTATGTAATAAAAAGTCAGTTAATATTATTTATTATTATTATTATTTTTTTGCTTTAGACAATTCGATCGTTCTCTATCTATAGCATTATCTAAGCCAGGGGTCTCCAAACTACGGCCCGCCAGTGTCATCAATTCGGGCCGCGACAGCGAATAGCTTATTGTTGCTGTAATAAGTTGGATAAAAGAACACAGAATGATAATAACTCGGTTTTATTTATTTGCTACGTAAAGCTTAATGACAAGCATAATACTCAGAAAATGTAACTTAAGCATAACAACTAACAAATAAATGAAATGAATCCCACTAACATTATAGACTAGTGAACATCCCGCGGTTACCCTCGTGTAGTTATGTTGGGGTAAAGAGTATGACATATGTATGTATGTCGATGTTTGGAATGTATATATCCTGAATCAAACATATGATTTTTATCCTGAAAATCCCCCAGGAACGGAAAAGCTAAATGAACTAGTCTATAAATTATAGATAATGGCAGAAAAATTAAAAACGGTTTTGCCCCTTGGTACTTACTGAGTAAACAGTATGGCCCTAAGGCTGGAAAGTTTGGAGACCCCTGATCTAAGCTATAAAGAGCAGAAAGTTCTTTTTCTTTCGAGTTGCTATTTCATGGAATTGGTTATTCTATTTACTGTATACTCACAAATTGTTTTCTAAGAAACAATGACGTGCATTGTCGGCAAATCCTTAAAGTCGGTAACTCATTTTTCTTCCAGCTATAAGAGGTAATTAGTTTCAAACGATCGAGTTGTAAAGGCTGTAAAATCAAATATTGCTCATGTTCGAGATACAGAGGTCCAATTTTTTTTTCCGAGTTATGGAGGGAACATATATACCAAAATGGCTTGTGGGGATTGACTCCTTATTCCGACTTATAGAGGGTTGAAATTTCGGAGGTTTTGGGCTTGAAGAGAAGGGAACAAAAAAAATTTTCGAGTTGGGGAGGTTTTCGACTTATCGAGATCCAACTTATCGAGGTTCTACTGTATATCCTTTTCGTCATTTTAACGATATTACACGTCATTTTAATGAAATTACATGTTTCATTTCTAATTATTGAAATTACATATTTCTTTCGTAATGAAACGACATATTTAAAGAAAAACATTAATGTTCAGATAATTCTGGTTTTGCCTTTAGAATAGAAAGTAAACGCTCCAATCCAAGTGGATCAACCCAATCCAAGTTACGTGTGGATATGGGGAGAGCAGCTGGCACGCGCTACGGCACACGGAGCAGCTGAGGCGACGGCAAAGCCAGCTGCTTGCCGACTCTCTCGCAAGCCGCCGTTTTTTTTTACCTTCGCGTTTCATAACTTTCTTCTTCCACATAAAGGGCCAGAAAAATAAACACTCGACCGACCAGGTGTCCCTTTCCTCCGACACGCGACACGATCTCCTCTCACCCTCCACCTCTTAATGATACCAGTACCCCCGCTTTTCTTGCAAACCACGTGACACTTCATAAGCTCTTCTTCACAGGAAGATATATTCAGCACGACGAAAAGCAAAACGGGGATCTCTCTCCTTTGTCGGCATATCTAGTATATAAATTCAAAATGACTTGTTTTTCTTATTGAATCCTACATACTATTGTGTCCAAAAAGTAAGATCTATTTTCAATTTAAAATTCCCGGGGCTTATGGAATTTCAATTTTTTTTCTTTTTTAGGTTGTCGACACTGCCCTTGACAGCTGTGTCAAATTTGACGTCAAAATATTCATCAGTGTTTGAGTGACGCTTGGCTTTGTGAGAAGCTAAAACTGATTCCTGCGATTTTTGAAATGTCCGAATACATTGAGCAAAGGAACTTGCATTCAATTTTGTTTGCGGAAACGTATAGAATGTTGCAGAAGGCATTCGATCAGCATTCCTATATAGGAAAGAAATGTTTACAAGGGGTATAAACAATTCAGAGAAGGCGGAGAACGCGTTGAAGACGAAGAGCCGACCAATGGGGACAGACCCCTTAACCTCCTCGACTTAATTCATATATAAAATTTACGATTTTAGTTGGCTGCTTTAGGTTAGTAAATATGATAAAACATAAAGTTTCTAAAAATTAAAATATGGTACTGGATGTTTCTTAAACCTGATAGCATTTTATGCAATGGTATGTGATTTAAAGAAAAAAATTTTTTGTTCATATAAATTATTTTATCCGATTTAATATTGAATTGTCTTGAAACAGTATTTTTAATCTAAGATATAGCAGTGAATGATGAGAAATCAATTATAACAACTTCAGTTCGCACAGCAAATTTATTTTAAACTGTGACTGTATTCGACATTTAAATGTACCTATGTCAGAAACGAGGGAGAGGGGGGAGGGTTAATTTTTGTTAAGAATGTCAAGACCAGGCATTCTTAACAAAAATGACTAAAAGGCGTTAAAAAAACTTTTTAAAGAATGAAATGTTTTAAGGATAAAATTTAAAAAGCTAGAAGCACCCTAATAAATGTTTGATTTGCAATTTTAATAATAATAATAATTATAATAATTTGTAATTATTAACAATGATTTTGATTTGTTAATAATTTTGATTTATGTTCTGTTTGTTCTTACAAAAAATGTATTTATGCGCAAATATGTAAAAATGCGCAAACAATGTATTTTTTAATACATTGTTTTTCATTATTTTGGTCATGATAAAATAAATAGGTTTTTTGTAAAAGTGTGATAAATCACACAGGCCGGAAAATGTTCAAGGCTGGCCGCGGGTTGGCCATCCCTGGTATAAAGATATGTGTACAGGCTTTGTATGACATTCACCACGTAAAAACAGTATTTAGAGAAAAACATATCAATATAAAATCAGAAAGAAGAAGAAGGTTATCAATATAAAATGAAATTCTTCATTTAATATTATTTCAAAAGCATGAATTGTATCAAGTTATCAACTTACTGTAAAAGCTGGTTAAAGAAATAAATGGAGCAAATTCACCTTAATGGCTGATGAGGAGATTTTAAGCACTTTTTTTTTTTTTCTTCACACAAAGCCAAAGACAACCGCTGGTAAATAACAGGATATACCAGACAGGGAGAGATTTCCTGAGTATGACAAGCTCAAGCAGATTTAGATATCATTTAGATCTTACTCGAGAACTACCAGTGAATTAATTGCAAGAATCATCTAGGTTTATTGGTTCATAAAACTACTTCTCAAATTGGGGTGTCCTGAATACTGCTAATGGGTTGCTTCCTGCCTTTTGTACAGAAGGATAAGAAGGGGGATTTCCCGCCCCTCATCACAGACACCCTGTTGCTTCTGCCCCCCTTCAAAAGAAATTTCCAGGGTTATTATAAAAGTAGGGTGCCTGTCAGACTTCCTGTTTTTGGCAACATCGGATCTCCTCTCCGTACAAACATCCATCGATATCAATAAAAAATGATCGTTTATTATCTGTAATCATCCATATCTATAAGTGAAGGAGGCAGTAATTCGAAGAATTTAGTGAAGCAATCAATAACAGTCCTATTAAGATCCCCTTCCCTTCAAAGCAACAAAATGTATAGCTTCAAATTTATTTATTTAAAGTAACGTGAACTCACATTAAAAATACAAGCACAAGAACCTTCACCACATATATATACAGGCCAGTCACATTAATGTCACCACCTGTCAAAAGCCAGAATAACCACCTTTTGGCAGGAGCGGACCGATTGCAATTCGATCAAGGTAATTAACGATTGAAATGCTTTCCAATGCCCTAGGACATCCTTTATATACACTTCACTGCAATGTGCTGCCACCTGCATTTTGAGATGGGTTATTTCACGTCGATGTCGAAAGTAGGCGGTGGCCACATTAATGTCACTGAATTGTGTATATACAGGGTGATTATAATTAAAGTCCCACTTTCAAAATGCTGTAAAAAAAAAAAAAAAAAAAAAAAAAAAAAGAAACACTCATCACAATGAATTCAAATTTGAACTGAAGATACTGAAGAAGGGAGAAACGGTATGACATCAAGAAAAAAAAAAAACCCAAAAAAGTTGTAGCTGGAAAATACTTAAGACAGTTTCTTTATACCATATTCTTTCTTTTATACCATAAGCAAGGGCTGCACTGACATTACTCACTTAGCACTACTCAGGGGGTGCGTGTTGCTTGAAGATAAGCTACGGACGCGGAGTAACAATACCCCCGCAACGCTCTACGATTATATTAGACCAGGACCTGCGGCTTAAAGTGGATTCCGAACCATTACAAACATCCATGGCACCACCGGACTCGAACCCGAAACCTGTGGTACTGACAGCCAGAGGCCCCATTTTATGAACTGTAAAAGAGTATATATTTAAAATGCAAATTTAGTTAAGTGTAAAAAGCTTGTGTCAAATGACTTCTCAAATCAAATGTTAGTAAGCGTCCGTAGCTTATCTTCAAGCTACACGCATCCCTTGGGTAGTGCTAAGTGAGTAGCGTCGGTGCAGCCCTTGCTTATGGCATAAAAGACAGCTGTCTTAAGTATTTTCCAGCAGCATTAGAAAAAAATATATGCAGAAGGATTCCGAAGATTTGTAAGAAAATGAATCCGCTGCTCATTCAGATCACTTCATTTATTCTTTTATAAAAGAAATCAATTAATCCATCGAATTTATTTGTGAAAGCCATTTGCTGAAAAGCGGCAAAGGCATAAAAAGGACTCAAATTGCACTACAGAAAAAGTATTCGAATTCCTTTTATGAAGCCCACATTAATCGTGACAATTGAATGGTTTGAATATGTTGTGTATAAATTTCAAATAAACAACCAAACATTGTCTTATCTTAAAGTTCAAGAAAACGGAAGCCAATGAAAACATTTAGTAAAAGCGACATAGCCACTTTTGAAAACATAAAATTTCAGAGACAGTGAAACATCGAAAACGCCACACAGGTTAAAAATCAAAACATGCTGCTACTGCTGCTGTATATTTAAAAGACAATCGTTCGCAATCTTTTTCGTGCCAGTCGGCTGTGCTTGCAAACAGTAACGTTGTGTAACTTTGTCGTTAATTAGTGGGCATTTAATGAGGACTGCTACTGTTTGTTGGATGTCGCTCTTTTCAGAAATAGGTTAATTCTGTGTGGGTAAGTGAAACAAAAGCGACTAACATCAGACTGCTGCAGGTTGGTAGAAATAATATCAATGAATAAACAGATATTTTTAAATATTGATACAATTTTTATGCATGAAAAAAACAGCAATTAAACAATCTTCATCATTGAGTGAAATCTTCCTTAAGTGAGCGACAGACATTTACGTTTCAGTAGAAAAAGCAACCTACGATGCATTTACATGTACTACTAATACTGACATGAATTCCTACAAGAAAATCAAGGTTTGGTTTGTCGCTCTACGGTCATCTTGTGCACACGAGGGCTAAACAGACCGGAACCTACAGTTTAAAGTGGATACAATTTAAATGTAGAACCACTCACAAATATCCATGCCACCACCAGGATTCGAACCTGAAGCTTATAATACCAAAGGTCAGTTTGGTTTGTCGCTTTACAGTCGTTTGTGCACACTGTGGGCTAATTAGACCGGAACCTACAGTTTAGAGTGGATCCCGAACTACTTACAGACATCCATGGCACCACCAGTATTCGAACCTGAAGCCTGTGATACCAAAGGCCAGAGCGCTAGCTACTTTTCTACCAGGCCGCCGAATAGCAAGGATAAAAATTTCCATGTTTATAGTAATATAATAATTTAAAGTAAGGGAAAACCAGTTTGAAATATGTGCCGCTTTATAACGATATATTTTATTTAGTATACTCATAAATGACAACTAAATGACTTTTTTTTTCTAATGCCTTAAGGCAAAGTGTAGCACAGACGTACTCACTTTGCATTACCCAGGGGGCGCGTGTAACTTGAAGATAAGCCACGGACGCGGAGTAGCAATGCCCCCGCAAAGCTCTACGATCCTGTTAGACCGGAACCTACGGTTTAAAGTGGATTCCGAACCACTACAAACATCCATGGCACCGCCGGGACTCGAACCCGAAGCCTGTGGTACCGAGCGACAGAGCGCTAGCCACTCGGCCATTCAGGCCCATTAAATGACCATTTTGTTTAATATTTTATATTTATTGATAAAGGGGCCTGAATGGCCGAGTGCTAGCGCTCTGGCGTTGCGGGGGCATTGTTACTCCGCGTCCGTGGCTTATCTTCAAGTGATACGCGCCCCTGGGTAATGCAAAGTGAGTAACGTGTGTGCAGCGCTTGCCTTTAAGGCATCCAAGATCAAGCTGCCTAAGTGTTTGCCAGCGGCATTAGAAAGAAAAAAAAAATTTATTGATAAAAGTTCTAATAGTTTTATCAACTTAAACAAAAAATAAAAAAAGTGCAAAGTTCCTTGCATCTTTCACGACTAATGGTCTATAATTAATTTTAACTATTATTCATTCATTCGTCTTTCTTTAATTTTAACTATAAGCTTCATAAATAATCCTTATAAACGATTGCAATATCATGAAAATTAATCATTACTAATTAGTCATTAAAAAAAAAAGCACAGCAATTTTTTTTTTTGACATAAATGTTTCTCAATTCATTTACATTTATTTCCAGAAAATGAACATGATTTAAGCAATCGCCAAACTTTATGTAAATGCTAATTTGTTTTAAAAATAATATCCATGAAATGAGTTCCATTGGTCATGCATGACTCTTAACTTTCGCCATTAGAAGTTCATGATGATGACGAATCCAATACGGGTTTTGCAATACATTCATTGAAACCAGCCGCTGAAAAACGTATTATACTAATAAAACAATAATTACCTCCCTAACTCCATTATGGCTTTCTCTTTTGCAATAAAACGTCTCTTCGATGCATGATATGATATCGTTTAAATTTATTTTTCCCTGCCTGTCCCATTTGAAATGCTCGCTTTTACCATTTTAATCTTTAATTCTCTAAGCTTAGAAAAGCATTTCGCTTGAATAAATGTCTGTGTGTATGAATGAATGAATGAATGAATGAATGTGTGTGTGTGTGTGTTTGCGTGCGTGTGTGTGCATGCATATATATATATATATATGTGTGTGTGTGTGTGTGTGTATGCATGTATATGAATATGTGTGTGTGAATGTGTGCGTGCATATATAATGTGTGTGTGTATGTATGTATGTAGTAGATATATTTTCTATAAGACTCAGTAAAAGTCTTTTTGTAAAAATACTACATATATTGAATGCTAGCTAATTATTAATTAGTAACTCAATCCAATCTTTATTTGTATATATAATACTGCTTCTGTCTTTCGGTGCCACAGGTTTTGGGTTCGAGTCCCGGTGGTGCCATGAATGTTTGTAGAGATTCGTAATCCACTTTAAACCATATGTTCCGGTCTAATACGAGTATGAGTATTACTTCTATTACACCACATCACTGTACCTAGAGCTGAGTCGCCCTTTACAGTTTTGGAAGGATGTGGGTGAGAAGTCTGATTGGGCTCTGTGGACGCCCTACGATCATAGGAGACCGGGATCTACGGCTTAAAGGGGATTCCGAACCACTACAAACATCCACTGCACCGCCGGGACTCGAAACCTAAAACATGTGGCACGGAGAGCCAGAGCTCCAGAAACTTGATCATGACTCCCATAGGTCTAATATGGCTATAGGGAGTAGGGCTAACACCCTACACGGTAAAAATATAATGAAACTCTTGGTTCGAAATCTACCAATAAGGAGATGGCTTTGGCCCATCATGGCGCCAATGAAGTAGAATATTAACTACAGGAATGTATAGTGTGTATTCTTACAACACGACTCATGATTTGCAAAAAATCCTCTTATAACACAGCATTCCAGTGATGAGAAATCCTTGCGCAGTAATGTAAAGTAAGTAGCATTTTATTCAATATTTTCCTTACGAATGTGTTTTTCTCTAGATGTGTGCATGCAATTACGTAGAAATATGGAGATTGGTTTGGTTTGTCGCTCTACGGTCATCTTGTGCACACGAGGGATAAACAGATCGGCACCTACAGTTTAACGTGGATTCCGAACGACTCACAAACATTCATGCCATCAAGATTCGATCCTGGAGCTTGTGGAACCAAAGGCCAGAGCGCTAGCCAATTGGCCATTAGGCCGCAATCTCTACGAAATGATATTGATTTCGGAAGGCTAGAAAACACTGCCCCGAGTATAGATTAGAAAAGGGCAAATATTAATCCAATGAACAATCGCATTGACATTCTATTAAACCATCAAGGGGCCAGATCCATATAGCCTTACATTCGAAGCGAGATGCTTTACACACATTGTCACACACCCACCTCGTTTCTGAAATCAGTGACTACAACAAGTCCGTCAGCAAATTCGAACCACAGCCCTCCTGCATGTCACCTATGCACGTTGCCCTTGGGCTACGAGTCGGGCCAGATTTTTTTGAACGTATCGGGTCAGTTTGATTAAACTGACTGTTTTGAACGAGTTGAGTCTGGTTGTTTTGAACTAGTTGAGTCTGGTTGTTTTGAACTAGTCGGGCCATATTGTTTTGAACTAGTCGGGTCTGATTGTTTGAACGAGTTGGGTAAGATTGTCTGAAATCAGTGACTACAACAAGTCCGTCAGCAAATTCGAACCACAGCCCTTCTGCATGCCACCTATGCACGTTGCCGTTGGGCTACGAGTCGGGCCAAATGGTTTTGAACGTATCGGGTCAGTTTGATTGAACTGACTGTTTTGAACGAGTTGAGTCTGGTTGTTTTGAACTAGTTGAGTCTGGTTGTTTTGAACTAGTCGGGCCATATTGTTTTGAACTAGTCGGGTCTGATTGTTTGAACGAGTTGGGTAAGATTGTCTGAAATCAGTGACTACAACAAGTCCGTCAGCAAATTCGAACCACAGCCCTCCTGCATGTCACCTATGCACGTTGCCGTTGGGCTACGAGTCGGGCCAGATTTTTTTTGAACGTATCGGGTCAGTTTGATTGAACTGACTGTTTTGAACGAGTTGAGTCTGGTTGGTCTGGTTGTTTTGAACTAGTTGAGTCAAATTGTTTTAAACAAGTCGGGTCAAACTGTTTTGGACGAGTCGAGTCATATTGTTTTGAACTAGTCGGGTCATATTGTTTTGAACTAGTCGGGTAAGATTGTCTGAAGTCACTGACGATAACAAGGCCGCCAGCAGATTCGAACCTCAGCCCTTCTGCGTGTTACCTACGCACATTACCATTATGCCACAATTCGGGCCAGATTGTTTTGTCTTGAAATCAGGAATCAAATCCTCTTATCAACGTAGAGGAATCAACGAATCAATTATCTCTACAGAGAAATGATATCGATTTCTGAAGGCTAAAACCTCTGGCTCGATTAGAAAATGGGCAATCTTGATTCCATAAACAATCGTATTGACATTCTATTAAAACCATCGAAAGGGTCACCAAGTTCAAAGGAGTTAATTCCCAAATTAATTAAGAGAGGCAAACGTTTCTTTGCGGTCACAGCGGGGCGTTACCCCCTGTCCCCTGCGAGTTCCGTGACTCCGATAAACGGTCGATGCGTAGGATGACGCTAATGAACGAAGAGGATTAATTGCGTCCATCCCTAATTAGCCATTGTTTTAAGTGGAGGAAAAGGAGAAGGAATCGGCAAAATGATGGATTCGACGCGGTGACCGAATTGTAGAAAGGCGGCAGCACCACACAATCGCATTCCGACAAAAAGTCCAAAGGTGGTTTCTTAAAAAGACTTATTAAAAGCAACCACTCGGAGTTGTTGGAAACAATTAGTCCATGTTTGCTTTTTCATTACTGGAAAAAATAGGTTTGTCCGAAACTATTTAAAGTAAAAGTGCACTCGTTGCGCCAGACTGTAAAACGCAAGAAACAACTGGGTAAATGAGATTAATGGGTTAAACAGGGTATTGTTCTTGATTCATTCATTCATTCAAGTTTTCTTTTTTTTTTTTTTTTTAATTAGAATACTTGTAAATATTTGAGAACTTAGCTCTGTAAGTAAGCATTCATAAGATTTTCAGATCGGTAAAATTAGAACGTTAATCAAATAGAGTCAAATAAAGCTTATAAAAATCCAAATAATCAATATATATAATCACATAAAGCTTATAAAAAATATATTTTCATTATTGTTAATTTATGAGCAAAAACAATTATGATTTTATAAACATTTAAACTAATTTATTTTTTTTAAATTTTCACCAAATTACAATGGTAATAACGCAAAAAGTAGCGTAGTTTAAATAGTAGCTTAAAAATATTGTAGTTTGTAGTGGTACGGAATTTACTTTAAGCCGTGGGCCCGGTCTCATATTACCGTAGAGCGTCACAGAGCCCAATCAGACTTATCATTCACGTCATTACCAAACTGTAAAGGGGCAACTCAGCTTCAGGAACAGTGATGTAGTGTGGTATGGTGTAGTAGTAGTATACGAAAATATTTTCATTATTGTTAATTTATGAGCAAAAACAATTAAAATTCTCTAAACCGTTAAACTAATTAAAAATTTAACAAAGCCTATTTTCACTAAATAACAATGGTATTATCGCAAAGAAAAGTGATTCCCTATCAAATGAAACTTCACCATCTAAGTTGTGATAGAAAATATCATTTGTATCTTTAATGCTTCCTAATATTTATTCAGTATTGATAAATCCATGAAAATGTGCTGTTTAATCACACACACACTCATATTAATCTCTAAAACTTTACATAAGTTCTAATTGAAAGAAACAAATTTGATTTCAAGAAAAAGTTTATGGATAAAATTACCTGGAGCTCTGGCCTTTGGTACCACATACTTTAGGTTCGAATCCTGGACGTGGTATGGACGTTTGTGAGTGGTTCGAATCTATTTTAAACCTTAGGTCCCGTTCTCATATGACCGTAGAGAGTCATAGAGCCCAATCAGATTTCTTCTCCCCACATCCTTTCAAAACTGTAAAAGGGCAACTCAACTCTAGGCACAGTGATGTGATGTGATGTGGTGTGGTGTGGTAGTAGTAATTAGCCTAAATTGTGCACAAAATGACAGTAGAGCGACAAACCGATCAAATTTTAATTTTATACAGCTGCTGAAAATATTGATGGATCAACTGATTCATGAAGGGTTTATTATAATGAAACCAATTAATATATTTTATAATCCTTATACGAGAATATTTCTTTTTATCTAGTGATGTTTCAATTTAAAAAAAATAAAAAAAATTGTAAAAAATAATATGAATAAAAAAAAATAGTAACTTTTTTTTTTTGTAAATAACTTTACATTTTAATCTGGGGGGGGAGTAATGGGGAACCTAGGGTACTACTTTTTAAAAGATAATGTTTTCTTCCTTAAGATGAATCCACCGTAATGTGAATATTTTTTCTAAATCATATGCTTCTGAATACAGATTTTTTTTTTTTTTTTTAAATACGGATTGGTTTGGTTTGCCGCTCTACGGTCATAATGTGCACATGGGCGCTAAACAGACTGGGACCTACAGTTTAAAATGGATTCCGAAACACTACAAACATCCATGCCACCGGGAGGTTTCGAACCTGGAACATGGGGTACCAAAGACCAGTTCACTAGGCAATTGGCCAACAGACAGCTTTTAAATCCGGAAGCTATTGAAAATTGCTCATGGATTTATTTTTTATGAATGAATGAGTAATATTACTCATGATATTATTGCTCATGAATGAGTAATAATATCTTTTAATAATGATGAATGGGAAGGGGGGCTGATGGCCGAGTAGCTAGCGCTATGGTGCTCGGTATCACAGGTTCCGGATTCCAATCCCGGCGGTAGCATGAATGTTTGTAGTGATTTAGTGGTTCGAATCCACTTTAAATTGTAAAGGGGCAACTCAGCTCTAGGCGCAGTGATGTGGTGTGGTGCAGTAGTAGTAGTAATAATAATAATTATATCTTTTAATAATAATGAATAAATTAATCTTTTATTTTCATTTAATTGTAAGTAAATCATAATTAATATATAGTAAACATGTTTTTTTTTATCGAACCAAATTTCTCAAAAAAGAAAAAAAAAAAAATTTATAAAAAAAATCAATCGCGTGGAAAATAATCACACTTTAAAAAATAAACAAACCGTAGATTGATGATGTGGCATCAATTTAAACAACATATTCTTTAATCATTGATAGTAAAAATTACTTTGTGATATTTTTAAATGAATTCTTAAAATCGTAATAAATATTTTCATCTATTTTTAGATCCTATTGGGAATATAAAAACAATTTCGTGTTTAACAGTCAACAGAGATTGGGCATTAAAAAAAAAATGTTTTTTTCATTTCTATTGTAAAAAAAATTGAAAACATTGAAATTGGAACATTGAAAGAACATTTAAATAAAAACAACATTTTCTTAAATCATTGACAGTAAAATTACTTTTAATTTTTTGTGATATTTTCAAATCAATTCTAAAAATCGCAATAAATGTTTCCATCTATTTCTAGAACATATCGGGAATGTGAAAACAATTTCATGTTTATCAATCAACAGATATATGCATAAAAAAAAAAAAAGAAAAAAAGACAAAATTGATTGAAATGTCTAGAAGAAAAATAATTTCAGAATAGATCACAACAAAAATTCTATTTAAAAACTAAACTCAAGTCGGATCTTAATGGTGAACATGCCTTTTTTCCCATGTCAAAACGAAATAAGCTGTTTGTGAGACTTTAAAGTGGATAGTATTTTTTTCTTTTCTTTTCTTTTCATTTCAAGCTACACATTCAGAAATCATTCCTCTCTAAATAGAACTAAATAGAAATCCCTGGAAAATGTATTGTTTAAACACACACACACACATATATATTAATCTCTAAAACTTTACATAAGTTCTAATTAAAAGAAATCTATTTGAGGTCAGGAATTTATGGATAAAATTGTCAATTGGAAACGGCACGGCATCAAAAAATTCCAAAACATTCCACCAATTTTTCCCATCCTATTTGGTATGACCTTGCCGTGGTTTATGGGCTTTCCACTCAGAGCGTCAGAACTGTTGAATGACTTGGAAGTCATTTTTTAAGTCAAAAAACCGAAACAATCAAGCACAATGAACACTACAGTTGGTTTAATGTGCAACTCGTGCAAATACGTTGTCCTTTCTATTCAAACTATCACTGGCAGCCCAATTCACTTTCTTTATGCCGCTTATATTCATACACTTTGAAACTTTTTATTTGATGCCGTCCCGTTTCCCCCTTCTTCAAGTATCTTCAGTTCAAATTTGAACTCGTTGTGGAGAGAGGTTCTTTTATTACAGCATTTTGAATGTGGGACTTCAGTTATAATCACCCTGTATTTATACTCCTTATACGAGAATATATTTTTCTTATCTAGTGATGTCTAAATTTAAAAAAATTAAATTTCATTTGTAAAAAATAGTATAAATAAAAAAAATAGTGATTGTCTAATTGTTTACTTTTTAATTTAGGGTACTACTTTTAAATGCTAAAGTTTTTCCCATAAGATGAATCTACTTTTATGTGATTTTTTTTTCTGAGATCATATGAATCTTAATATAATTTTTTTTTTTAATTACGGAAATTATTGAAAATTAAGTCATGGATTTATTCTTTATCCATGACTAACAATTTTATCTTTTAATAATAATGAATAATTTTATCTTTTATTTAAAATTATTTTTATTCAATTCTAACTAAATCATAATTAATATTTAGCAGCAAATATATTTTTTTATCTAACCAAATTGCTCAAAGAAAAACAATTTTTCTTTTCAGTTCTATAATAAAAAAAATAATTGCATGAATTTTTTCATTTCTATTATGAAAAATAATCACACATTAAAAATAAACATGGTAGATTGAAGATGTTTCATTTATTTAAACAACATTTTCTTAATACATTGATAGAAGTAAAATTACTTTTAATTTTTGTGATATTTTTAAATGGATTCTTAAAATCGAAATAAATATTTTTAACTATTTTTAGAACCTATTGGTAAATTAAACATTAAAAACAAATTTCATTTTAACAATCAACAGAAATTGGGCATAGAAAAAAATTAAAAAGAGAATTTGACTGCGATGTTTAGAAGAAAAATAATTTCTAAATAGATCACAACAAAATTCAATTTAAAAACTCTTAATGATGAACATGCCTTTGTTCCCATGCCAAAACGAGATAAGCTATTTCTTCAAGTATCTTCAGTTCAAATTTGAAATCGTTGCGACGAGTATTTCTTTTCTTACAGCATTTTGAATGTGGGATTTCAGTTATAATCACCCTTCATTTATACTCCTTATACGAGAATATATATATTTTTTATCTAGTAATGCTTAAATTTAAAAAAATTAATTTCAGTTATAAAAAAAAAATAGTATAAATAAAAAATATTAATTATCTTATTGTTTGTCTTATTGTTTTTTTTTTTGCAAATAAATTTACTTTATAATTTAGGGTACTACTTTTAAATGTTAAAGCCTTTTCCTTAAGATTAATCCACTTTTATTCGAATATTTTTCTGAAATCATATGGTTTTGAGTGCAAAATTTTGTTTTTTTTTAAATAACGAAATTATTGAAAAATAGCTCATGGATTTATTCTTTATCCGCGAATAATAATTTTTATCTTTTTTAATAATAATGAACAATATCTTTTATTTAAAATTATTTTCATTTAATTCTAAGAAAATCATAATTAGTATCTACAAAACATGTTTTTTTCGAGCCAAATTGATCAAAGAAAAATTATTTTTTTTTTATTTCTTAAAAGTCTAAAAATTTCTTAAAATTTTTTTTTTTTTTTTATTTCATTCAAAAAATAATCACGTAAAACTAATCGCACATTAAAAATAAATAAACTGTAGATTGATGATATTGCCTCTATTTAAACAACATTTTTAAAAGATTGATAATAGTAAAAATTACTTTTAATATTTGTTATAGTTTTAAACGAATTCTTAAAATCATAATAAATATTTTCATCTATTTTTTTAGAACCAATTGGGAATGTAAAAACAATTTCGTCTTTAACAATCAACAGAGTTTGGGCATAAAAAAAAAAAAAAAGAAATGAGAAATAGACTGCAAATGTTTAGAAGAAAAATAATTTCAAAACAGATCACAACAAAAATTCAATTTAAAAACTCTTAATGGTGAACATGGCTTTGTTTGCATGCCAAAACCAGATAAATTTGAAATCGCTGTTTCTTCAAGTGTCTTCAGTATTTTCTTACTATACTTCAAGTATTTTTTTATCTAGTGATGTTTAAATTAAAAAAATAAAAATAGTATAAAAAATAGTTGTAAAAAATAGTATAAATAAAAAAATAGTGATTGTCTAATTGTTTACTTTATAATTTAGGGTACTACTTTTTAAATATTAAAGTTTTTCCTTAAGATGAATCTACTTTAATGTGAATATTTTTCTGAAATCATATGCTTCTAAATGCAGAATTTTTTTTAAATACGGACATTTTTGAAAAATATCTCATGGATTTATTCTTTATCCACGAATAATAATTTTATCTTTTAATAATAAGGAGTAATATCTTTTTTATTTAAAATTATTTTCATTTAATTCTAACTAAATCATAATTAATATTTAGCAAACATATTTTTTATCTAACCAAAGAAAAAAATTTTTTTTTTTCAGTTCTATTATAAAAAAAAACATAACTGCATAAATTTTTTTTATTTTTTCATTTATTTTCATTTCTATTATGAAAAAACTAATCACACATTTAAAATAAACATGGTAGAATGAAGATGTTTCATTTATTTAAACAACATATTCTTAAAACAATGATAGAAGTAAAATTTTAATTTTTGTGATATTTTTAAATGAATTCTAAAATCGTAATAATAAATATTTTTAACTATTTTTAGAACCTATTAGGAATGCAAAAACAATTTCATTTTTAACAATCAACAGACATTGGACATAAAAAAAAAAAAATGAGAAATCGACTGCAATGTTAAGAAGAAAAATAATTTCAAAATAGATCACAACAAAAATTCAATTTAAAAACTCTTAATGGTGAACATGCCTTTGTTCCCATGTCAAAACCAGATAAGCTATTTGTGAGACTTTAAAGCGGATCGTATTTTTTTTTTTCTTTCTTTTCTGTTCAAGCTGCACAATTCGAATCATTCCTCTCTAAATAGAACCGACCCACTTCATAGCTTATCTGTCCGAACAAATTCGAAAGAAATTAAAAGAACAATTACTTAAAAAAGTAATGGAACTCGGTTCGTAAGAGTGAAGAAGTAAGACGTCGGTATCACGCAGAAAGCATCACGAAAGTGTTGTGCAGTATTTGCCCGTTGCTTCTTGACTGACCGGCAACAATAGCAGTTATCCATCATTGCACTAATATGACAGGAGGAAAACGGGATTGCACAGCATTTTTCTTTTTAATTGTTTTAAAGGAGTTAGTTTCATAAGGAACAGGAAGCTAAGAAGCTGAAGTAACATATCTGTGTGGTCAGTTGCTTAACTACACTACAAGTTAAAAATAACCAGTAATAATTTTGAGTTTTTCGTTAATTACAGTATGAAAGAAATGTTAATTGATAATATAAATGATTGTTTTTCTCTAATGCAGCTGGCAAACACTTAGACAGTTGTCTTTGATACTTTAAGGCAAGAGCTGTAAGGACGTTACTCACTTAGCACTACCCAGGAGGTGCGTGTAGCTTGAAGACAAGCTACAGACGCGGAGTAACACTACCCCCGCAAAAAGCTCTACGATCCTGTTAGACCGGGATATACGGTTTAAAGTGGATTCCGAACCACTACAAACATCCATGGCAGCGCCGGGATTCGAACCAAAAACCTGTGGTACCGAACTCCAGAACGCTACCCACTCGGCCATTTAGGCCCTGGAAATGATTGTTATAGCTACAGATTCTCTTACCATTCGTGTCAGGATTCTAGTCACTCTTCCAATGACTCAAAGTTATTATTTTATATTGTATATTAAACTATTCCTGAATAGTAGTAGATATGGCAATTTTTTGTGAGTATGATTGTTTTCATTTAAATCCTTATTTAAATACGGTTTTCTGTAAAAATTATGTCCACAGAAATTTACAGTAAAATATTAGGGTGGAGAAAAAAAAAAATTCATTATTTTTACGTGAACTTCAAGACTTTATTTAACATGTTTCGATTAACACGTTAACATAATTAACATATTTCTTTTTGAATCCAGCTTTGTACTGTCTTAAAACTGTTTTATGGTCGATCTTTAGCTCCTGAGCGATGCGACTGCTAACATGTCGGTGAACTTCGATTATTTCTGTGATTTTATCGACATTCTCGACGACAGGCCAATTGCGCGAGGTGCATCTTTTTAACATCATAAATATCTGAACGGAATCGACGAAACCAAAAGTAATTGGCTGTTACAGTATCAGGACCCTAAACACCATTCACAATTTCAGCCGCCTTATTTGCATTTTCGCCTTTATCGAAGAAAAACTGTAAAATGTACCGAATTTTCTCTTTTGTTAACTTCCACTTTTTAACACACTGTAACTCACAACTGAATGGATCAAACAAAAAACAACAAAATATTTTTCTTAATGTGAAATGTCACCTTTCCAACCAGCATAAATCTGAAATGGTTTGATAGATACTTTACGAGATATCGATCACTACAGCCAGTTATGAAGATTTTAAGGTATCTTTATATAACGTGAAATGCCGTACAAAAGCATGGATATTATGGTGAGCAATTGATAATTCGTTAAAATGCAGTTTTATACACATCTTTTAACGGCATTTCAAAAACTGTTTAATTTCGGCCATTTATGTATTAGTTTACTATGAATTTATTTATTAGCCAAGTTTTATCAATTTCGAAATATGTATAATTGAGAAGTATTAAACTTGGCTAATTGGCTATTAATTGGCTAAAACATTTCATCGCCAAAGATAAGGATTAAACTGCATTCCAGTGATGCAATTAATCTGATTCATAATTATTTGCAGCAGAAAAGATTTTGCAGTGGGTGAGTAAATTCCAAGATATCTTTCATTTGCAGTACTTATACTGTGCCTTGTTGTTTGAGGAGAGATTTCTAGCCAAAATAATAACTAATTTACTTAACTACTCACTACTTGTCTGCTGTAAAATTTGAGTGATGGGTTGTAATGTACTTGTCAAAGAATATACGTTCCTCTCCCGGGAAATGAAATGTCAAATCTCTTCCTGTGAGAAAAAATGCTACACTTGGCGTACTTTGGCGAAAAATTTTTTAGATGCCAAATTTCAACGGCTCCTATTTTGTAATTTTATCCAATTATATTCATATCACACCTTACAATCAAAAGGATCTTCTATGGATGCAGACAATTTCGAGGTTGTCAGATAGGCCTCGAATTATGCTAAGTAATTGTCTTTTATACTTATGATTGTGTTATTTACCATACAAGAATAGTAATTGAATCGGTGCTATTATATCTTATTTTTTTTATTAAATTCCTACTATTAGTTCACACTTTCAATTTTTCAAATTTTCAATCGTTACTAAAATACTTTCTATTCATCACTCAAGTTCAAATGTATTTTTTAAATTTGTAGTGGATGGCACTTGATGTTAGAACAGTCTTTTCAAACATTAATTCAGTAATTAAATTTAATTCATTAATTTTAGTTTTTTTTTAGATTTAAGTTGAATGAATCTAATAATAGATGGCGCCAGATGTAAAAGGAAAATTTTAACTTTATTTGTAAAGAACTTTTTGCAATATAGTGAAAAAAAGTAGGAATTGATTCTTAAAAAATTTTTTTTTATATTGCTTGTTCAGCAGAGAATGGGAAAAAAAAAAAAAAAAAAAAAAAAAAAAACTGAAAAAAATTTGGTTACAACTTGACATTTTACATACCTTTTTTAACTGTAATTAGTATTACATTTCGATTTAAATTTTATGCTATAATATTTGCTTTAATTTCTTATGATACAATTAAAAAAATGGAGAAAATCTTTATAACGCAGTTTAAAAAACGTTATGGAAACCTGGACAGACGGTATGATAAGAACTTTTA
The DNA here is from genome assembly GCA_021605095.1 of Caerostris extrusa. NCBI lineage: Eukaryota > Metazoa > Arthropoda > Arachnida > Araneae > Araneidae > Caerostris > Caerostris extrusa. The sequence goes on along the minus strand of BPLR01015975.1, from coordinate 6,461 downwards.
AGACTTTTAACTTACTTTTTATTTTAACTTTAACTTTAACTTAGACACCTGGTAAAAACAGGAAATATTTCAAAAGTACTTACTTTGTGTGTTCTGGTCCATGTGGAAAAATTTACATTGGGCAGGGCTCTTCGCAATACTGACTTAGACGCGTTTGGCGATAAAATGTCACTTTTGGACTCTTGGCGAGAAAGAGTTCTTTCAGAGTCATTTTGGAGAGTCTTTTCTGCCAAGGTTTCTCGTCGGTGTCGCCAACAACGCTTTCGCACCTCCTCCGTCTGAACACCCTTGGCGACCTTCTGGCGACGCTTTACGACGCCATAGGCGGATTCGGAGGTTTGTGCAGGACTGGATAGCGTCTCCATGGACAGAGAGGGTTCAGTCCGGCTCCATAATCTCTGTGACGATCCGATATCCGGAGTATTCGGTTGGAATGTGGCAAAATATCCGGAAGGTGGTCCGTTGGAATCAGCAGATAAATCGTCAGAAGATGGAAAACGGCAGAATTATTCACATAACATACGTTATTGTTTTGTTCAGATGGAAGCTGAAAAATAAAATAAAAAATACTTTAGTTTTCTTGCAATGAAGACATTTTAAAAAGTCAATTTGATTGATACTCTTATAGTCGCTTTTATAAAAGCATAAACTTAAATAATTTTCATTATAATAATAAATGGTGAAATCTTCTCGGCAAATTTCAACTTATCATGTGTGAGCATTCGAGAACGGATGAATAAACTCAGGAATATGTCAATGTTTAATAATGCACGAGATATATGAAGCAAAGGATTGATCGGAATACTACAAGAATGGCCAAATTCAATAGCCACATGAATATCACAATGTTGAATAGATCAAAAACTTCATGAAGAATGAATTGTTTAAGAATCTCTAAAAAGAATATACAAAAGTAAGATAAACGTAGTCGTAAATGAAGTATTCGAAATTCTATAAGAAACGTTATCACATTCAATAGCCAAAAGAATATAATAAAAATTTGAAAATTCTAATAAGACTAGCGTTATTCATGAAGCATTTCAAGAGTTAAGGGGCCCAAGCTACCATTTTTCCAGTCAAAATTTGCAATGGAGTTTTATTTGCTTGACCCTCTTTTTGGATAACGTCACGGACCCCTAACCAGGACAGTATCATGTTCACACATGATAATAAACTTTCAAATCCCTATCTATCATTACGCTAGCAGTTTTATATGAAAATCATTTATTTTAATAGACCTATCGAAACATCAGGAGAATAAATTAGTTTCAATAAACATATTCAATAAAAAGGCAAACTTTCTCAACACATGCCGTTATTTTTTGAATGATATGTCTATTTTTGTTATCTCATAAAATGTTGTTTATTAGCCTTTTTTCCCCCTATTTTTAGCAAACTTATCTCAATGTTTGGTAAAGTACCATGATTACATGCTCTTTTAAAATTATTTCACTTTTCGAAAATTTAACTACTACTTTCTGTTATTACATCAAGTCTCTCTCAAAGATCTTTGTTTGATTACAGATTGCTATGATTTGCTATGAAATAAAAGTGGCCTTTTAAACAATTTAAAGTTGAAAAACAAAATTAGAAAAGATGTCACAATCAGTCACACCTGAATCACTTTGGAGAATTTCACCAGATTTGATCTGATACAGTGAATTTTTGAAATTTAAACTCTTCTTTTTGTATGCATTGCCTCTCATTATTCAATTCAATTTTTTTGTAAAAATAGAACGAGATAAAATCATATGAGGTAATTTGTATACATGAAATGAAGTAGAGAATTGTAAACTCAGTCCCCTACATAATCAAATGATGAATTGAATGATACACTTTTCGTAAGTAGGTTTTCTATGTCGATTTTTCATATGATAAAGAGCTGTTGTATCAGCTGTTGTATCAAATAGAACTGGTATCAAAAAATATTGTTTTTAATTTCTTAAAAACTCACAGTAACAAACAAAACCATTATTGGTGAATATTTTATTTTAAAAAAGGAAATCAGTAGGGAAATGGTTTAAATGAAAATTGGAAAATGACATGAAATGGCAATTGGAAAAATATTTTTCCAAATGACATGAAATGCAAAAAAAAAATATTTTCTAAGTACAAATTACGAAGAGTATAACATAAAACGCTAAAAAAATTTAATTACAAAAATTGATATTAATTTCAAAAACTTATTAGCATAATAATTCGGAATAATGACTGAAATCTCCGCAAATTATTGAAAGCATTTTCAATAAAAGAAAATTACATATGAATTAAACTGTAACATACATTAGTATATGTTTTAGATGATATATGAAAAGAAAAAAAATTAGAATCACTATGTTATAGAAGATAGCTTTCTAATTTCAAAAGTTTGTCCGTGAATTATTGAAACCATTTACAATAAAAGTAAATGTACATATGTATAAAAACTTACTTATGTATGTATGTATTGGTTGGAGCGTAATTATCAGGCGTTTCTTTGACGTGCTATATTTTAACAAAAATTTACAATATTTTGTAAAATTATGAACGAAAATATCCTTCTACTTTTAGGTTACAAAATGACGAAGGGCGTGGCTTCTCTTCAGAAACCTAAATGAAAGAAATCTGCGTTTCGGTGTGTTCTGTGGGACAGAAGCTGAATCTTCCAAGGTGGGAAATCTTCTTGAACGGGATTGGGAAAATCTTAAACGGGGATTTGTGGAACGGCGACGATGAGCGTCAACAGTGGCGGATTCCAAACAAAAACGGCAATTCAACATCAACAGCGATGTTCTATCTGGTCAACTCGACCGCCTTCAAGCTGCAATCGAGACGAAATGCGGCACAAAAAGACTCTTTTATAAAGAACGCCTGATAATATCGTTTAAAACGCCTGATAATTATGCAGCAACCCAACATATGTATATATAAAAGTTGATATATGTTTTATATTAAATCTAATCTGTAATAAATAATTTCAGCACATGTATTGGCAGCTTTGAATACTTAAATCCTAGTAAATTAAACTTATTTTTAATGAAAATTTACTCTTTTTTTAAATAAAATTTTTTTTTATTAGACCGGGACCTATAGTTTAACGTGGATTAAAACAATTATAAAAAATTTTGATTATTAAAAAAAAAAAATAAAAAAAAAAAAATTATTAAAAATTAATTTAAAAAATTCCGTTAAAAATCTAAAAATCTCTAGTTTCGGTCTTATTATTGAATAGGACTTATTATGAATTCCGGTCTTATTATGAATTGCAGTTAAAGTTACGAATCGTATTTCGATTCAAAAGTTCAAGGTGGTTCGATTCAAAACTTGATACGCGTTCGTCATTTATTCGTTCTGCCCCACCACTCACAACAGAGAATCGGCAGCCATTGAAATTGCCCGAGATAGTACCGAAAAGTAACATTTGAAGGTTGGCATATCGATTAAGATATTTCTGTCGAGTTATTTTCAACAGCGGAATGATGTCATGAAAGTGTTTTTTCACTCCATTGAGATGTCATGTTCGATTTCCGATTGGAAGAGATATTTCTTTTTTTCTTGTTGTCCATTGTACTGGTAATGACTCCAACCCAGTAGCCTACACCGACACTGAAATAACAGATGTCTGCCCTGAGCGGTATTGTTCTCCTGCGCGCAAGATGCCAGCCCCAGATACAGGGGCCCAATTCCGCTCGTTTTGTTCTATCGGCCCCAAAAAGAGTTAAAATAGTCAATATTCCAGAGGAATTCCTGTACGCAAAATACTGAGCAGTACTCGTGGAAATGACCCAGTTTTTATCACGCTGTAAGGCATATGATGTTGAACAGAATTTAACTCCCTGAAACAAGATATTTACCATTCAAAAATCGAACTATATATATGAAATTGTATAGATGAAGATTTACAATAATAAACAAATGTATTTAGAAATTCAACTTTTTAGGAGAAAAAAAAAAAATTGCAAACATGACAAACTTTATAGTATACTACTTTTCTTGTTAAAAGAGCTATTTAGATAAAGATTTCAGAATAAACTTTTGAAAAAAACTTTAATAGGAATCATTAAATAATGTTCAAATCTTATTTATTAAAAAAATATAAAGTTTCTAGTTAAGAACAAATAAGATACCGTTAGCTGAATTATATATTAGTGGAAAATATCCAGATAAAATATAAACCTTAAAATAAAGAAGAAATAACGACGCCATTTTTGAGTACTGAAACAAACAGGATTAACATTGTGCCAAAAACAGGATTAAAATTGTTGGACGGTGAAAAAAAGTTTACAATTCTAAAAGTTTGTCGCGCATTCTATTTAAAAAATAAGATTTATAATGAAGGCATTCTTCGGTCACCACAAAAATTCACAAATAACTGAAAGTAAATAAAAATTACAAACTTCAGAGCTTTAATTTCAAATCATTACGATTTTCAAGTCAACTACATATGAAAGTAAATGGAATTTACAAACTACAGAGCTTTAGTTTCAAAATCAATACATTTTTAAATGAACTACACATGAAGGTAAATGGAAATTTTGTTTCCCTAAAAAATCGTATTGAAATAATTACGATTTTCAAATCAACTATATAAGAAGGTAAACGGAAATTTATATCGTAAAAAAAATCGTAATGATTTGCAAAACAAACCACAGAGCTTTAGTTTTTAAATCATGACAAATTAACTACATATGAAAGGTAAACGGAAATTTGTATCGTAAAAAATCGTAATGATTTGAAACTACAAACCCCAGAGCTTTAGTTTCAAAATCATTTACGATTTTCAAAGTCAACTACATATGAAAGTAAATGGAATTCACAAACTACAGAGCTTTAGTTTCAAAATCAATACGACTTTTTAAATGAACTACATATGAAGGTAAATGGAAATTTTGTATCTTAAAAAAATCGTATTGAAATCATTACGATTTTCAAAAACAACATAAGAAGGTAAATGTAAATATGTATCGTAAAAAAATACCTTGAAATCATTGTTGATTTTCAAATGAACTACATATGTAGGTAAATGGAAATTTGTATCTTAAAAAATCGTAATGATTTGAAAACACAAACCTAAAGAGTTTTTCAGTTTCAAATCATTACGATTTTCAAATCAATTACAAATAATCTTTTAACGAATATTTGAAATGATAACTTACTTGAATACTATAAACACTAAAAATACCATTAGTAAAACGTCTTCAAACGAGTACCAATCAAGGGGCGACTGCATGGTGCAATAGAAGAAGAAGAAAAACAATCTATTGAGTAAACACAGGTTAATGTGTTCAGGAGAGAGAGCTGCTTTCTCCAAAAAGCTCAACAGGTGCTCAACGAACCCGGCACGATTGATCAACAGAAACTGAGCACTGATTGGGACATTGAACCATTCAACGTGATCGACCAGAGATCGGCCGCTCGGAAAAAGAATCAATCAGTGATGTGTATTTCCCTTTTTTAAATGTGGCATTGAAATGACACTGTTTCGAAATGAAGAGAACGTGTGCATGCAGAGATGTATGAAGGCAGCAGTAATCCAACCTTGATGAAAAGCTGTCAAGTGAGACAAGTAGACTGTTGTGTGTGTCTTCAATGAAAAGATGACTCAGAAGTCATGAAGAGGACGCATGGCAAATGTTGAAAAAAAGATGACAGAAATAATGTCGAAAGGCGACTGTTTGGTTTGTCCCTCTACGTTCATCTTGTGCACACTTTGGACTGAACAGACCAGGATCTACAGTTTAAAGTGGATTCGAACCACTCACAAACATCCGTGGCACCACCGGGACTCCAACCCGAAACCTTTGGTTATTTATTTTAATATTAAAAGTTCGCCAAAATATTTCAGCAATGCAATTCTCTATTAATTTTTAGTGAAATTTAATGTTTTTTCTAATGCAACTGGCAAACATTTAGACAGTTGTGATTCCTTAAGGCAAGCACCGCACCGACGATGTACTCCCCAGCACTACCCAGGGGCGCGTGTATCCCTTCGAAGATAGTTTCTGATGCTGTGGACGCGCGCGTTAACACTAACCCCGCAACGCTCTACGATCCCGTTGGAGCCGGGACCCGCGCGACAAACGTCCATTGCACCGCCGGGACTCGAACCATGTTGGTACCTAGAGGTGAGATGGAAAGGTGTTGGAGAACATTCAAGAAAATAATTTAGAAATGAGTGTTAATGTGCGAAATGGTTGGGCAGTAATGGCGTGATCCAGCTGGTTCAAGAGTGCTTGCTTTGCTATCAGAGACGAGGAGGCTTGATGGCAATTGCGAGAACGTGCATGATCGCATCGATAACCAGGCTGTCTGGAGGAGTGGAGAGCAGAGATTTTTCTGTTTCTCCTGTACGATATGAAAGGGGCCTCATGGCCAGTGGCTAACGCTCTGGCGCAGGTTTCGCGTTCAGTCCTGGCGGTGCCATGGATGTTTGTAGTGGTTCGGAATCCACTTTAAGCAGTAGGTTCCGATGCTCGGCCTTG